>JAOXYF010000017.1:5508812-5530022 GCA_028565775.1 Sternarchorhynchus goeldii
ATTAGGGGATAATTCTCTTTCCAAATACTTGGAAAGAATAGAATTCAACCTCCTTTCTTCCATGCTTTTATTTCAGAGGGACATGGCTTCTTGTATGAAACATTTGGTGTTAGACCTCGCTTCTCCTGGCACGTTGATCCATTCGGTGCTTCTGCCACCACTCCCATCCTCTTCGCTCTGGCTGGGTTTGATGCACACCTGATTTCTCGCATTGACTATGACCTCAAAGATGACATGCAAAAGAGCAAGGTTTCTTTTTCTAGATACCCCCCAATGATGTGTAATAGTCAGTATAAAAAATGTCCCTTTATATAGACACTTATCATTTTGATCCAATTTTGTTGACTTACTGTGCTTATATTTAAACAGAAATTACAGTTTGTGTGGAGGGGATCACCATCTTTGGGAAAAACTCAGGAGATTTTTACACACATTATGGATCAGTATAGTTACTGCACACCATCCTACCTCCCCTTTTCAAACAGGTAATCCACTGCATACTCAGATCTACTGCATACTTCATTCTGCCTGCTTGGACATTCTGTCCCCTCTGGCCAAAGTATTTTTTGACGTTAGTTCTTGTGATTAGGTCAGGGTTTTATTGGAATGGAGTTGCTGTTTTTCCTGACCCCCCTAAAGATGGACTTTACCCCAATATGAGCCTTCCAGTCACAAAGGACACTATAGAGCCCTATGCCCAGACTATGGTGACCAACATCAAACAGAGAGCCCAGTGGTTCCGGACCAGCCATGTTCTCTGGCCTTGGGTAATCAAACCAGATGTGTTTCTTGCTTGATTCACTTATTGCTACTTATTGCTACCAACATTCATTCCTGTATCTATCCACCTGTCCATAATGTTTACTATTCATTAATATAGGGTTGTGACAAGCAGTTCTACAATGCTTCAGTGCAGTTTACAAATATGGACATGTTAATGGACTACATCAACAAGCATAGCGAAGAGTTTGGAGTGACAGTTCAGTATGCCACTCTCAAAGACTACTTTGGAGCCATTCATCAATCAAATCTGTCCTGGGAGGTGAGGGGTAGTCATGACTTCCTCCCTTATTCCACTGGTAGGTTAAAGTTTCTTCATATCCTAGTTGATATGCTAGTTGCGTAGATCGGGAGATTACTTCTGTTGAACATGTTCAGGACTTTCGTACTGCATGAGTCAAAGCATTCTGTATGATTTGTTTGTCTTTAATTCCAGAATCATTCCAGGCATGGACAGGGTTCTATGCTTCCAGAAATGTTCTCAAAGGAGTTGCAAGAAGAGCCAGCTCCCTCCTCCATGCTGCAGAATCTTTGTTTGTTCAGTATCGGATCAGGTACCCAGATGGCTCTGTCCAGAAGGAACTGGCCTTGGACAAGCTTAAGGCTCTCAGATGGGCTGTATCTGAGGTGACTCTTTTAAAAAGAATAAAAACGAATAGGTTAAGATTGTATGTGATAAGTAATGTAATTTAAATGTTGTTATGTCTTCTTTACTAAACCAGGTTCAACATCATGATGCCATCACAGGTACAGAATCACCCAAAGTAGCTGACATGTACATGGAGCACCTCACGCAAAGTATGATGGGAGTGGAGGAACTCTTGGCAGCCATGTTTCACCTCTCCCAAAAGCCTGAAATTTCTAGCGCCATCTACAGGTCCAACCCAGATAACACAGGTGAGTCTCAAATTTGGACCATATCAGCCTTCTCTGACCCAGTTTTAGGACATAGTGGGCAAAAATTGTAGGCTAGTGCTCTTCAAATTTCATGCACATGTCCTCAACATTTTCTTTAGAATAACTTAACCTTGTTCTGGAGTTTACTGTCCTTGTTAGTCATAAATGATTAATATGTACATGCTGTAAATGGTCAAATAATACAAGGTACTTTTTCTGTAATTCCAAATCAGCACAGGACCTTGAGCAGCACATCATTGTGTACAACCCCCTCGCTTGGAATACTACTACATACATCAATATTTCTGTAAAATTTCCAGTGGCACTTGTATTTGATGATAACGGAATAGCGGTTCCTGCACAGGTAGCTTGCTCATTAATTCAGTTCATCCCACATGTTTGCAGTTTGTACAGTATAGAAGAACAGTACAGTAACCACAGTCCAGATCCCTTAAATATTTGCACTTACACTATTGTGAACCATTTGTTTAGTCTGTTTAGTCTCCTTGCACGTTTGTTGTGTAGTCCTGCAGTTGTCAATGATGGGTGACATGTTCATCTTATTCCCTCAGATTCAGCCATCAGCAACATCGGTGACTGATTATGACCTTTTCATTGTGGTGGACCTGGGGGGACTTCAGTACAGAAAATACCTCATTCGGTTCCCACAGTCAAAGTGTAACACGGCTTCCAGCTGTGGGCTGACTCATGTGGCCAGGGTAGTAACATTCAAGAGAAGGAATGTTAGCGAATGGAAGACAACGGGTAGATTGCTGCTGCCGGTCATAAATGAGTGCTACACACTGCTGTTTGACCAGGAGACTAACCTCCTACACAGTATTACACACAGGTTTACTCTCCTTTGTCATATTTATTTCCATATTATTTAGCTCTTCACACAAATCAGCTTGAATATAGTATTAAAAGCTGTGTTTTCAAAGTATAAATGGTCTTGGCAAATTTTCTTTCTAGCCTTTAATGCATAAGGTCAGTATGGACGTGTAGATTCACCCATATGAATCATTTCATAGCAAAGGTGCTAATCTTCCATGGCCAAATATTGTTTACTACTGAGAAAATTATATCGGATAGAATTTGTGATTTCCCTCTGTTCCAGGCTTGAAAGGAAGACGGTCAGAATTCGCCAAGATTTCTGGGAGTATGAAGCGAATGGAGATGTCCATGCTGGGCCTATTTCAGACAACTATATTTTCACAGCAAATGGCATTGCTACTCCTGCCTACAAATCTGTTGCCATGGAGATAATACCAGGAAAAATAATCTCTGAGATCCGTCAATATTTCTACAGGTAAACAATTGGAATCTTATCCTAGGTATGTTTTTGTAATGATGAGGAGTAAACCATTTTTCTATAAAAACACATAGAAATAAAACTAATTTTAAGGTTAGTCATTTAGAAAATGCCAATATTTATTATGCCAAATGCCAAAGTTAATTTATTTAAAGTCAATTTATGAAGTTAATATGAATGTACTGTAACTTTTCACCACAGGGAAGAATCTGATAGGAACTATACTTATTCTGTGGTCACCCGAGTTCCAGTGGGTTTCAAAGACAAGTTACTCTGCCAGAGACTGGATCAGAGCTATTGGGTGGGCCCCTTAGTGGTGAATAGAGAAGCTGTACTCAGAACCACCACTAGTCTAAGCAACAACAGAACAGTGTACACGGACAATAATGGCTACCAGATGATGAAGAGGCAGTACAAGCAGTATATAAACAACACAGTGTCTCGAGTAAGAACATCTTGAGTAAACACAAAAGTGACACAAAGATGTCAGCATGACACACAATTCCTAAAATCCAATGTATTTTTATCAGTTTAAATAGATCTGCTTCTGTTGTTTGTGTAGAATTACTACCCAATGGTGCGTGGAGCCTATATTGAAGATGACTCCAGCAGACTGATTCTCCTCAGTGAGAGAGCCCATGGAGTGGCTAGTCTCAACCAGGGCCAAATAGAGGTACGATTAACACATACACACAGTCACATTATATAAGTCATTTGCAGGTTGAAGTATGTTCGTGTAATTTTATGTGTGCGGGCCCTCAGGTGATGCTTCACAGGCGGCTATGGAACAACCAGGAGTGGAATCGGGGGTATAACCTCACCCTCAATGACTCCTCTGTGGTGCGGCCAACTCTATGGATGATGTTGGGCTCTCCTGCTGCTGTGTCATCACTTTTTCAACAGGGGGCACTGTATCTACAACACCGACCTATTGTCTTGCCCATAGACAAACCACGTGTGTGCATGAATTTATATATTTTGTATATGATTTTAACATTGAAAGACTACTTAAAATTATGTTTCTGCTGTTCATAATTTTGTTCCTATTGGTGGCTTTTCTGTTGACTGGGGTCAAAATATACCAGACATTCATGTCAATCTATTACCCTATATTTCCATTTACTTTTTTTGTGATTACCAGAAATGTAAGACTGCATACAGAAGGTGATTGTGTATATTGTGTACTGAAATTATTTATTTCCTCTCATCTGTGACAGAGAAGCCACAGAGTGATGGAGACAGATGGAACAGACCTCCTTTCCAGCCTGTGGCTTTGCCGAAGAATCTACACATGCAGTACCTCAGTATTCCTGGGTGGAGTTACCTCTCCGAGCACAATGTGCACCTACAGAACCTCAACTCAGGTAGGCAGTTCCCTCTGAATGACCCACAGAGAGCCAACACTAGGCTTTCTGAAGTGATCAGTACAAATAACAGTGGGTCAGTGAAACAACATTTTATTACTGGTTTACTGGGAGGCACTGGATTTTTAAGTGGATAGTCTGCAGTTACATTTTACATTATTACATAGTAATAATCTGCATTTCATGTACAGGGAGAGGAGAAGGGTCTGAAGCAGACTTTGACCGGGTCCTCTTGAGAATTGTTCACTTGTATGAGGAAGGAGAAGATCCTGTCCTGTCTAAACCCACAACCATCAACCTAAAGGTGCAACTATGAAAAAGATGTATTCATTTATTTTACTCTTTTTATGATTACCTATATGGTACTTACTTGTGTAGAACCAAATACACAATCTAATCCACAAAGGACCAGTAACTAAGCAGGAACTCATCTGAACAACTAATCTGGTTTGAAGGCTAAATAACTTATTAAGCAATTGAAATGAGGTGTGAAATGAGGTTGTTTAGTCGGAACACAAATGTTTAAGCACACCCCTTATTAAATATGGAGTTAAAATAACAATATTACATTTTCAGGCATTGGGTGATTCTCCATGACAGTAAATAGCATGTGTTCTTGATCAGTGTTGGTTTTTAATATCTTTAATTCCTGTCCTTAACAGGACATCATGCAGGGAATTGGGGAAGTGAAGACAGTGGAGGAACGGTCCCTCACAGGAACCTGGGATATCTCAACACTCCACAGGTGGAGCTGGAAGACTGAGAGTAGCGAGAAACCAGGTATGACCACCATCCTACTTTCTGTATATCACATTGTTCTACTTTTATAAGTAATGGAAACTTGAGTATCTTTCTCAATAATTAGCAATAAAGAAGCAGTTACTGATAACATGGTGAAAGTTTGTTTGGTGTGTATGTATACATGTGTGTACATGTGTTTTCCAGAAAATACCAGCTCCTTCAAACACGAGGCCAAAGATTTTACTGTGACAATATCACCAAAGGAGATTAGAACCTTCTTCCTTTACTTCAGAACGAACTTTACTTCAGTTTGAAACACAAGATGTAAACCTTTTAATAACTAGCTGTTTTATGTAGTCTGATGTTTTTTGTATGCGTCATGTGGTGTTTTCCTTGCTAATCCTGGTAACATTATTGGTCTGAGCATCTGAAACCTTCCAACCCTAAAAGAAAAAAATGTAATGTTCCACACAGCAAATCTCAAAATGATTGCATTAGCTGATGTGAACAAAGCAGTATGCTAGCCCTGAACATTCATGGATATAACTGTAGGAGCCAATCTTAATCAAGAGCTCAAATTGACATTCATATTTATGCATGATTTTTTTAAATTATAAAGCTTGCACAGATAGTCACAGGAAAATAAAATAGCCGAATTGCTTTAGAGTTTATCTTTTTAAAATCTATTTTTTTAAATTTGAGCCTTTTAATAAAAAACATATTTAAAGTGTTTTGCCAAGAAGGTAACATTTGCTGCTAGTTGCAGGTCTTTGCCAGATTTTCAAAACCTAGAGTCCTGGTTTTTAGCTATCTTCTGTGAAGACCATTATTTAGATCAATCTTTATGTTGCTATATGTGATTCATCATCTGTCTGTAATTTATGAAAATTATGACACGTTTGGTGTGTATTTAAGGGAGCCTTGATATTTAAATAAATTGTTCTGATTATTTTGATTGTTTCCACAACGTTACACTATCTTGGGATCTTCACAACCTTGGCACACAGGTTTTGGTACTTTTGTGCTCAGTATATTTTCCTTATAACCAACAACTTATTAATTTTAGGCAAACAGTAATTCGTAAGTACATTCACTATTTATTCAACAGTAATCAAACACCAAACCCTCATGAAATAGGGGCTCTGGGTCATGTGACTTAATGGCAAGTTCCATCATCTTTATTCCACCAATGCGAAATATTGGCAATATAACGTATAATCTATTTTCACAAGTGTTAATAAGGTTCAGATGTTCAAATGCACGTTTTTTTACATAAACCCATGATTTATGTTTTGAAAAGACTTCACGGTGTGGAAGCACTTAACTGGCTATCATGAACTTGTCGGTAAATCAGGTATATAATCTTTATGTATCTTGTAATGCTATGAACACTGAAAGCCAATAAGTTCCCAATATGTAGGAAAGGAAAAAAAAAGTTGTGTGTACTTTTCTGTTATTTTTTAATAACCAAATTACTGCGTGAACGTCGGGCTTCTAAAGCGGAGCCAACTTGACTGCAGTGTTGTACAATGACTTTGATCGTTTGGCCAGGTCTACCAAGACCAAGATAACTGTGGTCGGATGGTTACAAGTAGAGGGACGATAGCTACAAGTACCTTGGAATCCCACATGCAAACGGGAATCATGAAGAGGCTACAAGAAAATCAGCCACAGCTGAATACCTACAAAGAGCCGGGCGAGTCCTGAAACATCAGCTAAACGGGAAGAACAAGATCCAGGCTATCAACAAATATGCATTACCAGTCATCACATAACTTGCTGGTAGAAGACACTGACATCAAGATAAGTAACCCAGTACATAATGAGTAGGAAAAGTTGTACGGAAAGTTAATATTGAACTGAAGTACATCGGTACAAGGCTTCTTCCATGGAATAAACCGAGGTCTCTCCAGAGTCCCTTACTGGAAGAAATAAATAACAAACCACACCTGTGCAACACCACCCTCGTAGTCATTAAAGCAGCTAGTTAGCTTGCTCAAAGACCCTTTTTTGGCCTTCTTTTCATTAAGTTATTTTGACACAACAACTTTCTGGCTTTGACATGTCCTTGTTATTGTGCTTTCCACGCCCAATTGGCGGCGGTATAACATTTATTTTGGTTTCAACCACCAACTCTTCTCACTACGGTTTAGTTAGCTAATCGAGGTAGGTTAAATAATTTCTAGTAATTGGCTATGTAGTTAATTTTGTAAGTATTTTTGATGCGCTGAAATAATATCTGGAAAGGTTTGAGTGACCTTGTTCTTGATCGTAGCTAAAGTAACTAGCAACATGGTAACAATACATGTGAAATGCAGTGTTACCTATTTAACTTAGCTATGCAAATAAACCATTTAGCAACTCTCCCAAGCACGGTTCAGTATTAAATTCAGTATCAAACAAATTTAACTAACTAGTCGGTGTGGACATAGAATATTTACACTGTCATAGCCAGATAGCTCTCTAGAAAATATCAGAGAAGTAACAGCTAGGGTAGCTAGCTATCCTGAAAAGGGAAGATAGCCTTCAGTGTAACATGCACTGTGCAATTAAGTTAAGGCAAAGTGAACTTTGTATTATGGTCTTGTCTTTAGCTATTCGATGGTGAAATTACACGTCGTGACCTACTTTGCTAGCCTTATGTCACAGTCATGGATTTGCGATACATTTTAACCTACAAACGCGCTAGCTAGCTGTCTTGATGTAGTAGGCGATATAGTTAGGTAGCTAACATTTTTTTCTCACTTTGGACAGGGACATTTAAACTACTGCCTAGAGATTTAAAGGTTTTTTTTTCCCAGAAAGGGTGCAACTACTTGTTAGACCAATTAAAGAAATTATTTTTAGGAATCCGAGGAAATAACTTTCCCTGACATGAGTGAGAAAATGGTCGAGGACATCCCGGATCTTCCTAGAGGTCCTTTAGATGTGTACCGAAATAGGGCGTCCTTCTCCTGGAAAGAAATGATAAGGTTCCTGGAGAGTGAAGAACTAATTGCTTTCAAGGTAACAATGTGAAATGATCTGTGAATGAACTTTTAAAGCTGTTTATTAGTTGAACTGTTTATGGGCGAATGTCGTGTTGTAATGAACGTTGGTTTTTGTTATCTTGTCTGCACAATTTTTTTTATCTTGTCTGCATAATTAAACTCAATTTTTTTGTTTCATTGCTTCCTATTTCCCATGCACTGAGCAGCAGCACATTTTTCAAACATTAGAAAACGACCCACTGTTTGCAAGGCAGTCAGGCGAAGAACTTTCACTGGAGCAGAAGAGAGAACTCACATTTCGCCGCTGCAAACAGTTGTTTAAGTATGACTTCTTAACACGGGATGAATGGATGCAAAATCCCTGGAAGATGGTTGTCCTGAACGACTGTTTGGGCATGTACGATTGGTCTTTGGCAGCCAAGTTCTCTCTCAACAAAGGGGTGAGCTCGGCATTATTCTAAAATGCTTAGTTAGCTTTAAAAAGTCCAGATTCAACCTGCATTTTATTGCTTAATTACACAGTCAGAAGCTTCCAGTCTTTCATATGTATTCATGATATAGATTTAGTTGTTCGTTTTGTTTTCTCCTTTCAGATGTTTGGTGCTACAGTAGCTAATTCTGGCTCGGAGAGGCACCTAAAATTTGTCCAGGATACTGATAGCATGACGGTAAAGCTTCTCTCTTTCCACCCCGCTGTTGTTAGCGCAGCCATGGTTCAGGGTTTGTGTGAGCTGAAAGTTCCTCAGGATCAGAGTGCAGAGTGAGTGCGGCCTCTGTCCTCCCTGGAAACAGCGCTGCATGAGTGTATAACCTCTTGACTGGTCAGCTAAGGCCAATTTGAGTTCAGTGGAATATATTTCAGTACTTGTGTGGAATTATTTTAATTAAGCAAAACGTTGTAGACTCTTTGAATTCACTCATGGAGAGTTGAGGGGAAATTCCAAAGGTAATACTGGTGTACACAAACTATTGTTCTACTTCTCTCAGAACGTTTAGTTAGTTCATTCAAGCTGTTATTCATTTGTTATTGTGTATTTAGACGTTTGGATGCTTTGCACTGACTGAGCTGAGCCATGGCAGCAACACGAGGGCCATAAGGACAACTGCCAGATATGACCCCAGCACTCGGGTACTTTTGTTTTGTATTGTACTGTTTTGGTTTTCTCTTCCCCCCCTCACCACCATCAAAACTGTGTTCTTGGTTAGCCCAGACCTTGGACTGACTTAACACCGTCATGTCATAAACATGCTGATTTCAACCTTTATGCAGAGAGCTTTCTGACAACACAAAGCTGAGAGCAAATGCAATAGGGTAGGGCTCTTTCCTGTAAGTTGCTATCTGATGTAAACTTTGTTTTTCTTTGGAAATGGCTTTGTCCCGCCTTTACCTTTTGCTTTGATGCTCAGACACTTAAATTCTTCCTGAACTTCTTCATAAATATCTCAAAGTGAAGTTTACACAGTGAACCTCCAGGAACTGTATCGGTCTTGTGACATGCATCTTGCTGTATACAAGGCAAGGTGTGCTGTGTATCCTTTCATCTCTAGACAGAATAGCAGTTTCTATTTTCAAGTTATGACTGAATGAGTGAAATTACAAATTAAACAGTTCCACCCCATTTTGAAGAGTTCTTTTTGGATGCTTTGAAGAGTTCTGTCTTTTCATTGTGTCTTCCTTGGCTCTTTCCCTCACACACACGCACATAGGAATTTGTAATAAATTCCCCTGACTTCGAAGCAGCAAAATTCTGGGTGGGGAACCTGGGAAAGACCGCCACCCATGCTGTGACATATGCCAAACTTTACACCCCTGATGGAGTCTGCCATGGTCTGCACTCTTTTGTGGTTCAGGTACTGCATTTTCCTGTCAACTCAGAATTTCTATTCATTCTCATTCATTCCTCCAGAGTAATCAGTAAACATGGAAGCTTTAGTGTGTGACTTTGCCACTTAATGTCTAGGCCTAATACAGATAAATGCATTTAACTACAGATGATGCTTTTGGTGAAGCAGCTCTTGAAATGGACTATGATTTTGATGTTTGAGTGGGGGGGGGAAAGGAGCTCAAACTAGGCATTTCATCATTTTATTTCTGCTGACTTGTTAAATTGAAACAGGTCCGGGATCCCAAGACATTGCAGGCAGTGCCAGGTGTGATGGTAGGAGACATGGGAAAGAAACTAGGCCAGAATGGACTGGACAATGGGTGAGTGGGCACTAAAACCTGAGTTTTGTTCTGCATGCAGGTTTTCAAACACAGCTGTCTGCAGCAGCAGAGAGAATGATTGTACTGGATTTGATTGGATTTGTTTTCTAAAGAGATGATCTGTAATTGTGGCTCTTTAATATTTGAATGTGTTTCTGTGCCAGTTTTGCAGTTTTTCACAATGTCAGGATTCCTCGGGAAAATCTGCTCAATAAAACTGGAGATGTGACACCAGACGGGCACTATGTGACTCCTTTTAAGGTAATAATAATGCTATGTGACCCTTTTTAAAGTTGGAATATTACTACGCGACTCCTTTTAAGGTTAGAATAATACTATGTACCATAGTTCCACAGAACTGTGGTCCCTACAAGACTAGTGGTGATGATATTAAAGATTCAAAACAATTACTGTAGTTGTAAATGGAGACGAATAGACTTCACACAGCATCCTTTTCACTGTTATTTTTTTTTTTTTTTAACTTCCAGCCTAACAATTCAAATAACTCACTGCCACAGTGGTTGGCATAGACCATAAGGAAAATAAGGGGGGGGGGGGAATGGATAAATATCAGCCAGACTGTTATTCTAGTCTAGAGAGTTGTGAAAGATTCTTCCATTTTTATTTTAAACATACACGGGTCTTTAGTGTGGGGATGCAAGGCTGTACAGAAGATTTTATTAAATTAAACAGGGTTTTACAGGTGATGTCTGACTTAAACATTTAGTTTATTTGAATTGGACCTTGACTCTGAAGGGGTTCTCATTTCTTTTTTGTCTGTCTCTCGCTCTCGCTCCGTCAGGACCCTAATAAGCGTTTCGGGGCCTCCTTGGGTGCGTTGTCTGGAGGTCGTGTGTCCATTACCAGAATGGCCGTGGTGAATCTGAAGTTGGCCTTGACGATAGCTGTGCGTTTTTCAGCCACGCGGCAGCAGTTTGGACCCACAGAGGATGAGGAGGTCCCAGTTCTGGAGTACCAGCTACAGGTATCCTGACAGCCCCACCCACAGTCGTGGTCTTTTCTCACAGCACACACCTGTTAGCATATGGCACAACTACTGTGGAGTCAGAGATTATTCATTACACCAGTGAGATTTTTCTATATAATGCAAAATACCGTAACATTATGGTATGACGGCATTAATATCAAGAAATATGTAATATATATTGGAAATATATTGCCTTGTTTGAATAATTTATTATTATTATTATTATTAGCATTATGGTTTTTTTAGCATTACCCTGATGAAAGAACATTTTTATTTTTTAGACAAATATGCACTTGCTTTGTTTCAAAGCTGGATTTAAACTCCGTTGAAAATGTGTTGAACAATATTGCTGTTACGCCATTAAAAAATAAACAAAAATATGTTTTAAAAATGCTGTTCCTTAGGATGAATTGCAATAAAAATTATTTATTTAAAGTACTAAACTTCAAGCAGATGTTGGCATGTTTTTGTGATGTCAAAGAATGTAAAATGGAGTGCAAAAAAGAATTCATTTTGATTTTGATCACAGAACTTTGTAATTTCAAAACTTCCCTATCTCTGTAGAGTTGCATGTGAATAAGGCCTGTAAAGTCATCACAGCCCTTTTTCTGTCATCCTGTGTAAATTGTTTCTATATTATAAATAAATAATTTGGATAAAATAACATGTATGACTTCAGAGAAATGGTTAATAAACGCTATTTAGGAAAATATTCCAAAAAGTTTTCATCCATAAATACCAAGAAATCCAAAGACGGTTTCCTTATCATTTCTTTCAAGGTTAAACAGTGGACTTTGTGTTATCAGTGTACATTACCCACTGTCGGTCTATATCTATAAACTACACTTCATAACTGTTTTTGTTGTGTTTTCTGTTTCAGCAATGGCGTCTCATTCCATACGTGGCCTCAGTTTATGCACTGGACATCTTCTCCAAGTCTTTCTTCATGAATTTTCTTGAGTTACAGATCGGCCTCTTCATGAAGGACGGTAGTGCCAGACAGGTACACCTCTGCCACGGTGCACTTGCTTACACTAAATGCTTCTCTGTGTGCTCAAGTGCAAGTAAACGGTGCTTTTATTTCTCTGTGACCAGCACTGAGTGCACTGAACAATCCAATAGGCATTCATTGTACTGTGTACATGTTTGTATACGTATTTGTGTGTTGTGTGCCTTAAGGCGGAGCTGGGTAGAGAGATTCATGCTATGTCATGCTCCAGTAAGCCTATAGGCTCTTGGACAGCCCAACGAGGCATTCAGGAATGCCGCGAAGCCTGTGGAGGACATGGTTACCTGGCTAGTGAGTCCCGCCCCTAACCCCACCCACTCTTTAAGCCATTGGGGCTATCAGTCATTGTCACCCTTATATATTCAATTACTTCCGCTGGCAAAACTGATGGATACAAATCCCCTGATGTTAATTTCTCAGTGAACCGTCTTGGAGACCTTCGCGATGACAACGATCCAAACTGTACATATGAGGGGGACAACAGTGTCCTGTTACAGCAGACAAGCAACTACCTACTTAGCCTGCACCAGTACCAACAGCAGGGTCTGTCCTACAGCATATGCCCTTTTAGTGTCTACATGCTTAACAAAAAGTGGTGAAAGATTGAGGGACATTGAGTGCTCTTGTAATGTACCAGTTAATGTACCATGTTTCAGAAACTACGTGGTGATTTTCCCCAACTTGATGTAGATATGTTTGACCCATTTCTCTGAATTCTAATTCAGCCCTAATGATTCAGCTCTCTCTCTGTCCGACTTTGTTTGTTTCAACTGTAGGCAAAGGGAGAATAGAGTCTCCTCTGGGGACTGTGAACTTCTTGGATGATTGGAGCAGGATTCTTGAGCAAAGATTCACAGCTGCCTCAGTGGAGGAGTGTATGGACTCTGCAGGTACATCATGTAATTGGCCTCTATAGAGAAGACGCCCATCTGATGAGAGAACACCCCACAAATGTGCTCTCGCACATTCTTGCACTCCTGTTCACTTAATTAAAAAGTCATTGTCTTTGAAAGCGGGACAAGGGCGCACTAAGGGGTAAAATGTGTTACTGGAATAATTCAGAATAGTGCTAAGGTACTTCTCATGTATACACTTCATGACACGTTTACAGAGAATGGCCACAATACACGTATCTACTTGATGACCAAAAGAAACTAAACAAACGCTTTTTTTTTCTCTGTTTGTACTGATTTGAGTTACTCAGAATGGGTGGGGTTACAAAAGCACCCCCCCCGAAAAAAATTCCCACACACAAAAGCAAATTTGTCTTGGATGGAATCTTATGAAGTACATCCACCGTCACGTTTCATGCGTGTGCGCTTTAATGTTATAAGAGCTTTCCTTTGTGCTAGACACGCCCGTGCAGGGAGAGCTGCGCTCTGAGCCCAGGCTGTGCTGCACATCTGCTGTACATCTGCTTTACTGACTCCATTCCTCAGCTCGTGACTCCACTGGGTGTTGCTGGGTGACTGGGGTCAGGGCGGCCACGTTTTTAACTGGACGGCAGTGGAACTCTTGCCGTGTGTCATGCTCCATCAGCTAGTGTATCATTTGAACGATGTACCGAGGGAACATTTTAAATGCAGTGATGGATTTAACAATGCCACTGGTTACCATATGGAACAACATGAACTAAGGTAGCTATTTTAATTGGGTAGAGCCAGGGTATTCAGTATGTGCATGTAGTTTTTACTCGAGTCTTATTCCAGTGCTGTAAATTTGATTGCAAACAAAGCAACAACAATTAGCTATTTGTGGTGATTAGCAGTGGTTTGCTTCACATTAAAGTGTCTCCAAGTAGTAAAAGTTTTAAAATATCTCCAATCTAAACTGACATCACCTACCAACTGCTTGGTTTAGACCTTAAACACAGACTGACTAGTTGATGACAGAATGGGTTCCTGTGAAGAATACAAATGAGGCAGAGGCCGTGGAGTCTTATTAACTTGCACATGGCAATGCTGAGCTTTGGTTTGACCATGCTGTGGTTTTTACAGGATCACGTAAGGTGATTTTAGTCACTTGCAGTGTAGCCTGGTGTTCAGATGAAACCATGCAGATGCTTGCTTGATATTAGTGGCCTGTTTGTATCTTCCCTTTGTGTAGAGGAGTTATTTAAATACATATTAATATTATGAATAGTCTGGTGGAGCAGTTACCCTGTTGTCATGGTAATTGTGAGGGGGGTGGGATTTAAGATTCCATTAATTTGCGGTTGGATCGAAGTTGGCAGTAGTCTCCCTACCTGTTTCCAGTATTAATATCTGTCATCATGTGTAAACTTCTCCATGAATTCCAGTCCATTTGATTTCACTCATGGCAGTTTTTTTTTTTTTTTACTTATTGACTAGGTTTAATTAAGTCTAGACTGCTAAAACTACATTTATTAGAAACATTAGAAAAAAAGTGTGTGTACTTAATTAAATATGCCAGACCACATCATGTTTATCAAACATATACAATGTTAGATTTAACGGTGCTCCTTGGTAAGCTATTGGCCTGCTACTACATTTATGTAATGTTACATCTAATATTTGTCATGTTCTATATTTTGGTCTGCAGTGCCTCTGGCAGCATATAAGTGGTTGGTGTGTTTCCTCCTTGGGGAAAGCCAGAGGAAACTGGAGAAGCAGAAGGCTCTGGGGCTTGGAGACTTTGAGGCACGCAACAGCAGCCAGGTACGTCTCCATTCTGCCCTCCATTTGGTCGCAGAGGGACTACTCGTGCGATTCTAGGATCGAATTAAATTCAGACTTTGCACTCAAGGAAAATAGTTCCTCACACAAGCAAAACCAGTCGCGGATGAGAACCGTTTGTGCAAGAAAAACTTCTCGCGCGTGAGGAAAATTCACGACGCAAGCACGACCACTCCTGTGCAAGTACTTGTAAGGTAAAGTTGTTTTAATATGTTGGACTGTTACACAAATAATGTTGGGCTTGACTGTTTATGCAACAGTTTAGTTTGGTTTTGAAAATTGGACAAGGTATTGGGGTATGATCGTTTAAACTTGGATAGGGTTGGTTACTTCTCTGGAATTAATCTCAGGCTTTTTTTGCTGGACCTTTGAGCAGATTGGCCTAAACTGGGTCCCATTTTAGGGTAATATTTAGCTAATATTTAACAATGTTTAGCAAACAGTGAGTGATGTCATGGATATTTGGTGGCTTCTGTTAGTCCATGTCTTGCGTATCTGCTCCCATTTGTTCTCCAGTAGCCTGAAGACATGAGAGGTAGCTACATTTGCTAAAATAGTGTAATTTTATGAGGCTGTGCAATTTTGTTTCAAGTGTAATTCTTTAACTAATCTTATCACAATTGGCACCCCGCCAAAAAAGAATTGCTTGCATAAATATTTGCTCCTTTTTTTTTGTCAATTTTCTCTTAGTATTTTTTTAAATGGCCATTTTAACAATTTTTGTATAATTACCTTTAATCCCTTTAATTTCCCAGTCTAAAAAAAAAAAAAAAAAAAAAAATCTGTTTTTGCTGCTAAGGCTTTCAACAGCCAGGCCCTGTAGTGGAGGCTATATGGTACTGGAAGTTTGGGGAAAAAAAACGAAGACTACCCATTGGTTTTTGAGGCCCGAGTTTATGTCTGAATCTTCTGTCTCCACAATTGCTTTGAGCAAGTGGATGTGCAGCCAGCTATAGTAGTCTTCACTAAGAGCTTCTGGGCAGCTGTTTAAGATGTGCTCCAATGTTCCCCTTCCAGAATAAAGAGCACAGAATGTTTTTTCACTCTTCTCCAGTTGTAGAGGTTGGTAGGACTTGGTAATAAATCATGGACCCTTAGTACTGGAACTGGAAGCGGTAGTAGTCTGCAATCAGGATGTTGGCCCATGTGATCTATACAGTGTTATATTACTGAGGCTGCAAGGACGTCCAAGCCATCTGTGGAGTTAGCTGCTGATGTCCTCTCCAGGGACCTCTTCTGTTGTCATAGGGACCTCCAACACCAGCAGAAGCAACGGAATCCTGGGCAAGATAGTGTCATAAATCCAGGCTTTATTCGTCATTATTTATCGTACTCGGCAATGATTACCAACTTATTCAAATGTTATGTATATATTCTTTCTGGTGAACTGCAATTAGCTACCTGACTTTCATTTAGTAACTGTCTCTTTATCTTGGAAAGAATTCTACCAAGGTACTTAAAGGCAGGGTTGACTGTCAAAAACTAAATAAAATGTTGCAGTAGCAGATGACTAGAAATTAGCAGAAAGAACGGTTGTGTCATGCTAATTTTGGTCACGTAGGAACAGTTCTCCTTGAGCGAGAGTTCACATAGGAACCATGTGTGAGAGGTGGTTCTTGTACGCTACAATGGTTTTAGTTGTACAAGGGATTATTTTCCTTGTGCGTGAGAGGGGTGAGAGGTCAGCTGCAGTCTAAAGTGGAGACAAAAGGCTACATTTGAAATGGCATTGGCATTTTGTTCACAAAAAAAAAAAATCTCGATAAAAAGAATCCTAAAAGACGTGCAACATTTCAAACGGCGTTGGAAAAATGGTGGGTTTTGAAACCTTCACAAACTAGAAATTTCATATAAAAATAATGCAAACATGCGAACACGTGTTTTATATCATGAAGGAGTCCTATGGAGATCTCACAAGGTTGTGCAGGGCCTGTTAGTTCCAGGTCATTAGTCCCTTAACACATGAGTACAGTGGGTCCCTACTGAGGGGCATTTACAGACTCAGTAACACACATGTAATGGGTGAAGGCTGAATTAAACTAAACTCCACCATAATACCTAGAAGCAGCTGACATAAGTGTATATTGATGTGATGCCAAAGAGGTTTGTACCCTGTGTTTTGAGGGTCTGACTTTTCACGCAAAGGGCTGCAGGACGTATGATGTAATAATGGGGGTTTCAGAGAGCGGGAAGCTGTCCAATTCCACCCACAACATCTCCACCCACAACTCCACATGTCTTCTCCTAAACTGCTTTAGTTTGTTTTCATGCGTCAGACTCCCTCCCTGCAAAACAGTGCATGTCTCGCCAAGTGACCTCAAACAAGGACTATGTGAAGAAGGATGGGTCTGGTTAAGAAAAAGAAAAAAAATCTAATAAAATTTCCAAATGGCCCTTCCACCCAAGTTTGTGTGACATTAATGCCAAACTCATGCTGCCAGTGACTTGGGCCCTTTTCACTTTTTCCCCTGGTTTTCAAAAGTTGACTTTGACCCTACTTTGCTTTGACTGTGTGTGCATGTCCACGTGTTTGTCTGCATATTAAATTAATGCTTTGCACGGTGCTGTGAATATCAATAATAAAACAACTTGAAATTTGTTTCTCTTTTTTCTTCTTCTTTGTTTTCTTTAGGTATATTACTGTCGCTCTTTGGCGATTGCCTACATTGAACACACAGTTCTGCAGCGATTCCATGATGTAACATGGGATGAGCAAACTCCAGCAGGTCTTGGGTCAGTTCTGAGAAAGCTTTGTGCTCTCTATGGACTCTGGTCCCTCACCAACCACATGGCCATTCTCTATCAGGGTAGGCCTTTTCTTCTTCCCTCTCACCATTGATACCAATGTATTCAAATTATGTGAAATGCAAATAAAAAATGAGTAATTTCTAATAAAATATAATTTATTCAGCAAGACTGTTGTTTGTTTAGGTGGGTATTTCTCTGGAAAGCAGTCAGCAGACTATATTCAGAACGCTATTCTCACTCTTTGTGGCCAGGTCAGAATTTTCTCTGCTTGAAATTTGCATGCCCTTATATGTAAAGAGATGAAAACGGGTGCATAATGGCTTATTAAGGTGAATGTATGACCCTTACTCTCTCCAGCTGAAAGATGATGCTGTGGCATTGGTTGATGTGGTTGCTCCTCCTGACTTTATTCTGAACTCACCCATTGGCAAAGCAGATGGTGAGGTAAGAGAGACCTGCTATTGCTCAACACTCCGCTGGAAAAACATGTACTCTGATACACGCAGTCCTCCTGCCATGTGCTGTGACTCTTGATTGGAGGGGGGACCTGCAGTTCTTGGCAACCTGCTAATTATAACTACAGCACATTTCAGCATCTTGGGGTTGAATGCTTTCTCCAGGTCAAAAAAAGTGGTTATTGGGGCAGAATCTTGAGTTTATGGTACCAAAATATAGGTCTATAGTCCTTTTGTAATTTAGTATAATGTGAATTCTTTCCTGAGGTGCTGAATACGCTTTCTCGGCACTGTTCGTCTGTTGTCTGAGCATAAACTTCTAAGTAGGATGAAAACGGACAGCCCTCTCATTAAAAGTCTGAGAGAGACCCAGACATTTAATAAAACAGTAAGATATACACACACAGCCTCTTTACTAACTGCTGGTGGATCACACATTTTCAGCTTTGTTTATAGTCTAGTCAGTATTTACAGGAAAATTACTCTTTGTTTTGGCACTGGTTCCTTTCTCGGACTCGAGTCCTCAAATTCCTGTAATGAGGATTTTTTGTGGTGGGGGAGCGGCTATGTTTGATTGAGACCTGCTGTCCTCCAAAGCAGTCCTTGTGTAAACTGCTTCTCAGGGTGGAGTTAAATGGCATTTTCTTGCATATCAAGTGTTTTCTGTTTAATTATATTTACATTTATTTTCATGTAGATTTTGATTTCCCATATCCGTGTGTGTGTGTGTGTGTGTGTGTGTTAGCTATATAAGAATTTGTGGGCTACAGTCATGCAGGGGAAAAATGTTCTGGAACGTCCATCTTGGTGGGCCGAGTTCTGTTCCGACAAGCCACAAGTGGGATCCCTCCGAGCCAAGCTGTAACGTGCCGGACAGGCTGGCATCGCCTGTCAGCAACAAGCCCTGTCCTCCTGGAAGTTGTACCTTGGCATAATAATGTAAAAGACCATATTAATCAGTTATTCAGTTTAGAATTTAAATTATAAATGATTTGACTTTGCTTAGCTCCAAAATGCTGAAATTAAAAATGTTTTTTTTTGCTACAATTTGGTAGCTGTTCCATTTATACTGACCTGAAATAACTCAAGGTTTTGCAAATTCACTGTACTCCCAGTATACTCAAGTCCAAAATAACAATGTGTAAATTTGTTGTTTTAATATTGAATATCCTGGTCAACTCCAAGGAGCAATGCCATTAGATCATTAGAGGTTTCCATGGTAAGGCTTTAATATAGTAAACGGTAACACAATTGTACCACAGATTCATCGGAGCTGGGCTAAACACCAAGTAAACACACTATACATTTGAAAAAAAACGCCTTGCACCTAAGTTCCTCTTGTTAAAGATGTGTCCTCAACTGTGTAAGACTAATGGTAGTGCAGTCAGTATGAAAATACCACCCCAGTTCTATCTCTGATGACTCAAGGGAAATGGAGTTATGGCTCCTTCATGTCGAAGCTGCTTCCTTTTGTCCATGGTGGTGGTTGTTCAATCACTCTCGTAATACCTTTTAAGTAGAATCCATCTTCTGTCCTAACAGCAAGAACTGTTGTGGCCCTTCCTGATTTGCTTTTTCAAATACAAAGTGAGCCAAATGGTCTGCCCAGTTTGTGAGAGACTCCCTGGTTTGGGTTTTATTGGCTTTTATTATGACAATGATGCCATTGAATACAGCAAGATAAGATAGTCACCTTTGGCCTCTACTGTAATTTCCTACAGTGCCTTATTACAAAACCCACTGTACTGCGTATATTAATTCAATTTGGTAATTGTATTACTGTGTGTATTAAGATCTACCGAGATCATAACTGCTGAAATTGTGCTTTTGTGATAATTGACACACATTTTGTCAAGTATAGTATTATTTATGTTGCCATAAATATCAGATTGAAGTAAACTGATCACTTTTGTAAAATACTGTTTAAAAAAAATGAAACATTTGTTTTTATTTACTGGTAACTTTTATTTACTGATATAATGTTAACTATTTATAAGCAAATTAAACCAGCATAAACCTTGCAAAACATTTGATTCAAATCCCAGTTTTTAACCTTTCATTTTCTGAAAGTTGGAATCTCTGCTTTAAGATGAGCATTCAACCTCAGGGAAGAGGTTATAAACGCACACAATGTACAGCTGTGATATCTTTACAGAATAGCTTCTGTTCTCTTGATGCGTCCTATACCCAGATCTAAAAAGCATTGCCTGCTTTTTTTCAGTTTGGTGTTTACTACACTTGTGGGATCCACAGGAACAAATGCAGCAGACTGCACTTCTCAACGGAGTTTGCCTTTCATAGCATAGTTCTGCACAGAGGCCTTAAAACGAGATACAGGTGGTGCACTCCCAAGGCAGCAGATGTGCTGAGGCTGAAGTAGAGCAGTTTCTGTGCTCCAGATCTGATCGTATTTAATCTTCTTAAACGCATCTATGGAAGATGGGTTCCATACACATTTGGCATTTCTTCTGCAACAGCCAAAACCTGGCTGTTTTCTAGTTCTTGTCCATCACTCCATCCACCCCCCCCACCTTTCTTCTTCTACTGTCCTGTGGCATGCCCCATCCTGTGTGCGCGTATGTCTATGTTCTACAGATTTGTGCGAGGACTCTAGAGATGGCCTTGGACAGCAGCGTGTGCTTCATTGCCAAGTCTATGTTTTTGTTTCAGGCAGAGTTCACTTCTTGAATTAACACTCCTCCCCGCACAGACACAAGACACACACAAACAGACCTGCACTTGGCAAATTTGGGTAGACCTTTATTCTTACTATTGAAAGTCCTGTTAACCTTAATAAACAGTGCTAAATATTTATATATTTGCTAATCTTATGACTTATTATGCTAACCATGTCTAGCATAGTTATAAAGCAATGTAATATCTTTTAAATTATTGGTATTTTGCGCAGTTCACAAGAGCAATAGGACATACATGGGAAACATACCTTCAGACTTTTCTCTGTCCTGGCACCAAGGTGGTGGAATGAACTTCCCTTGTGCGTCCGAACAGCGGAGTCACTCGCTG
>JAOXYF010000017.1:5530122-5561845 GCA_028565775.1 Sternarchorhynchus goeldii
CCCTAAGCACTTTTGTAAGTCGCTCTGGATAAGAGCGTCTGCTAAATGCCATAAATGTAAATGTAAATGTAAATGCAATAGGACATCTGTATTTAATTAGGAGTTTTTCCCTGTTCGGCCTTATTTTCCTCTTAGGTTATCTTCTTGAAGTCAGAAATAGCTGAACCAAGTAGCCCTGATTTGTTCAGTCAGCACATGCCTTCATGGACCATCGGTGTGGTGTAGGCCTTAATGTGCGGAAACCTCAGTAACCCAAAATAAGTCATATGTTATTACTGTTCTTCCCCGTCGTTTAAGTGTGTTACAGTAAGAGACCCATTTCCTCTCTGGTTTCATGTGGTTTTCAGCTTTTCTGGCTTCATTCCCACTAGTGTGAAAGTGCTCCATATTTTAGTGCATCACCTAGAGATTTTATTTTAAATTAGTAAATTGTGCCAGTGCGTTTGGAATAATTCGGTTAGTAGAATAAATTTATAT
The DNA here is from genome assembly GCA_028565775.1 of Sternarchorhynchus goeldii. Lineage (NCBI taxonomy): Eukaryota > Metazoa > Chordata > Actinopteri > Gymnotiformes > Apteronotidae > Sternarchorhynchus > Sternarchorhynchus goeldii. The sequence continues at coordinate 5,530,600 of JAOXYF010000017.1, forward strand.
AAATTAACAGTTAAATTACATTATCATTGCTAAAGTCTAATGTACTTGACAAAGTCCATTCCTAAACAGGACCATGTCTTTACTTTTGGAACTACTCTCAAACACCAGCATTACAAAAAAATGCACAAATTATAGGTTTGAATTTCCACACATGAATAATCATTTTCTAGAGCAGAAAGTCTAGAGGCATTGTAGGAGTACAAGTTTAATGCATCCATTTTCTTTTGACATTCCCAGTTTGGAAAAGGTCGGGTGACGAGTTTTAAGCATAATTTGAGTTAGTGAAATCTGCCATGTCTTCTTTTCCAAAGGCTTTGTAGTGCATATGTGTGTTTTCAGGAAAAATTGGAGCAAACTTCCTTGACACAACCTATTATTTTATTCACCAATCATATTTTAAATGTTATATTTCATGAGATTACACGATAGTTATTTAAAAATGTCCCAAATGGCTCTGTCTGAATCAGGGGAACTGTCCAGAATAAAGGAATTAAAAAATGAGAAAAAACAGATTATACCAGTAAATGATGTTGGAATAAGTCCATAATTTTAAATTACATGGAATTACAAATGGTTTTCATTGCAGGTGGTGCCTGTTATGAATTCTAGAATTCAGATGCTGTGATAATAATGTCTCTATGATGTTTGAATGTCATGTGTGGAGAGGAAGAAGCAGGTTAAACTGAAAACCAGACGTCCTTTTCTGCTGTGCATTTTCTTTGGGACTTTCTAAAAAGCTCTGACGCACTGAGCAACACGGTGGTCAGAAATTCTGCTTTTATTGGGATGAACCAACAGACATGACTGTAAACATTCTGACGCTAAACAAACGTATGCATACACTTGCTATAAATGAGGTTATAAAGGGTCAAAACAGGTATAAAGTAACCAGCAATAGGATGTATCAGTCACATTTCATATAACAGCATAATTTAGGACACCCCCCCCTCCACCCAGTTTTCTTTGACCATAGTAATACGGACTGAATACTTGTCCAAGGTGTCGGTCTTTAAGTAAATTGCTCTGCAATTATGTCATGATGATGATCAATCATATGTGCTTTCTCTGCCTTTGGCTTCTGGAATGGTTTAGCTGCTTTTCCATGTCACTAGCATTGTCATTAAAAAAGTAATGCAGTACTTTACAGAACTTCCCATATTCACCATTAACTAAATAACAAGGCCTTTGATATTTTCATATCCATGTCTCCAAAGAGGAACAATACGTTCTCATAAAATGGCCTGTTGTCCTCCTGCCACAGACGTAGCGTCCAGTTGTTCCTGACAGGTTCCGTAGTGTTTCATGATAAGCCAACAGATAACAAAGCCTGTTCATCTAAGGCTTTGGCCATTAGTGTGATGGCCAGTTGACATTCTATCATCACAAACTGTACCTGCATTGTGACATCAGACTAAAAGCTGAGGGACATGTTTGTCTGTCACTGCATTATGACATCGGGCTCAATGTTGAAGAGCAGGTCATCGTTGCCACGGCGGACCTCCAGCAGAAGGGCAGTGTCCTCTGTCAGTGCCTCTTTCAGTTCACTTGTGCTTGATAGTGGCTGACCATTCAGCTTCACTATGATGTCTCCATCCTTTATACCCCCTCTGGAGTTCACCAGTATGGAGATATGTTAATGCAGCCATTTTAGTTCACCATAAACAGAGCAACATGTCTATCTGCACTACCCTGTTACTTGTCATTTTTGCTGGACTGTAAAATGTGGGTAAACATAATGTATATACAGCTATAAATTACATCATCATTCAGAGTGAATCTTCGTGTTTGGTGCTGTTAAATTTTCATGTCGATGAATCTCAAAACAGCCAAAAACTGCCCATAATCACTTCACCTAAAATCTTAGTTAAGAGTCATAACAGAAACTGAGCATCGATTTGTGCAGTCCTGTACTGTTTGAATCTGAATGCATGCATTTGGGATCTTACTTCTGAGCAGGAGAGTGAGGAACCACCTCATGGACATAAATCCCACTGCTGACATCTGGGAAGTCCTGGTTCTGTTGCTTCAGCTCCTCCACAAGACTAAAGAAACGCACACATGCCCAGAGTACAATAACATGAGGAAAAGACGGACTCACTGTGTGATGAGGTTACAGAAGTACACACATGCACCCATACTAGCCTGATGACCAAAACATCGCCTCACTTTCTACATGGATGTCCGTGAAGCTACTGAGCACTTCCTTGTAGCAGAGTAATGTGGTATGTGGTACAAAGTTACCATTTAAATAAAAAACCTGGAAATGGCACATGTATTTTTCAAATTTCCAAGTTCAGGTTAGACTGTTCATTTTGAAATAACTGGGTCTAACCAGTGTAGGTGTTAATTCACCCCTAATGATTGTCCTTGTGTATTTATTTCCAACAATAATACAGTTTTAAATCTGGAGATCGTTGATCTAAATCAACTTACGTTTCAGTAATAGTGAGCATACGAATTCCAATGAACCGCTTCTTCACTGATCTTACTTCTGAAACAATGAAGGAAAAAACATAATAGTCCATAGCAGGACATTCAATTACCATGCAGCTAGGATCCATTTTTTCTCACATGAAACACTGAAAATGTTTACAAGAGGTACACTGCTGCACCTTTGCTTTGCCTCTCCATGGAGTCATTGAGAAAGCGCTTTATCCTGTCTGAAGGAATGGCAAAGGAGATCCCCGCAGCCACTTTGAGGGTGTTGATTCCAATCACCTCTCCATCCTAACGGCGCACACAAAAATCAGCATAACAATTGGAATAAAAAAAGCTTTTTCAGTGTGGATCATTCCTCTCAAGGGTAGTTTAGTAGTTCACTATTCACTTGTTAATTAGTAAAGTTCTTGCCATTTATTTTCAATTCATATCAGTTGCATTTTGTCTGTACAGAAAATGATGTTTATGAAAAAATATAATGAATAATTTTATGAGATTATATGTAGTATTAAATACTTACTAAGTTGACAAGTGGACCACCTGAATTCCCATACTGAAGAAAAAGAAGAAGAAGAAATGTCTCTCTACAAATCATTACAGCGTTACTGTGTAAAGACCAGTGTCGGCTGTCTCACATTGATGATGGCATCTGTCTGGATGTAATCCATGTCTGAGTCACGGATGCCCAGCTCCTTGCCATCTCTCTGAGCCGTGCTCACGATGCCCGTCGTCACCGTGTTCTGCAGTGCGAACGGACTGCCGATAGCCACCACGAACTCTCCAGGCCGCAGGTCTGCAGAGAGACCCAGCAGCAGAACCTGCAGTTTTTTCTGAACACGTGCAAAAAAAAAGAGAGAACAGGGAGAAGGTCCGAGAACGTGAGGTATGATGTTGCTTGAATACGTTCAAGCAACTGTGTAAAGTTGCTGAGTTTATCTCCTTAACATGTAATGGAGCCTTTGATATATAAACCTTGCTCTCGTTTTGTTCAGAAATGGCATCAATAAGCCATACATGTGACTAGCACTCACCTGTGGGTTGATTTTGATAGTGGCAATGTCAGACTTCTTATCAATGTCTTTGATGGTAGCTTCGTAGACGCTTCCATCATGCATCTGCACTTTGAGCTTCTGGTGTCCCGAAACAGGTGTGGTGCTGGACACCACATGGGCGTTGGTCACGATCAGCCCCGTCTCCAGTATCACGAACCCTGATCCACTCGACAGTGGTACAGTCCGGCCAAACAGGGGGTGACTAGGGGTCAGAGGTCAGCAATGTGTGTAACACTATTTTAACGCGACGTTGTTTCATGTTAATGGTGTTCAGGGGTTGGGCACAGTTTAAAACTACAGACTGAATGAAGCAAAGTATAATTTTTAAAAATGTAGTATTCATTCTATGCAGATAGAATTAATCTGCAATTTAAAAAAACACATGAATACACTATAGTCCAAACACAGTGACTCACTGGAAAACTCTTCTGATTAATGGAGACAGTTACTCATTTGAATCAGATGGTTTTTGGTGAATGTAATCTGTCGGCCTCCCAGCTTCTGTGTGTGTCAGCTGAAAATCTCTACCGCCAGATAGCCACAAATCAAAAGTGAGGAACAGTCGAGTCACATCCCAACCCATCAACCTACAACTGCTACCCTTGCAAAGCTGTTTGAGAAGCTTAACATCTTGAAATGTTCCAACACCATAGGCTGTTTATCTGACTGAAATGAACCATCCTTCAAAAAGTAAGCCTAATGTTTTTTGACAGCTATTATCTGAACATAGAAAGTAGGTCAAACTGATTTTGTACGGATATCCAAAATATCAGAGTAACCATGTTTGGCAAGTTGACTGCATACATGTGTGTTTATCTCCAGCACACCAGCACGAGGCTCATTGCAGGCCTTTTTTCATTTTTTTTTCCTGACTGTTTCCTCTCAGGCTGGTTATTATTGTACAATACATTATATGTATCAGAAATGCAATTTGCTTAATCTCAGTCATCTGGCTCAGGACAAATCTGGTTTATGAATAAATAAACCAGTTTAGAATAAATCTGTTTTATGGATCAGATTTAGGTCTTACCTGAGGAAAAGCTCAACATGAACCACAGCTGGAGCGATCTTCTCTACCACATCAGCAATGAAGTTGAATTTGTACCTCGGGCTGTTGGGGTGTGCAGGACCTATACTGGCAGAAATAATTCTTTATGTGATTAAGCATACTCTGTGTTCAAATTCAAGTTTAGGTTATTCATGTGGGGACTTTTATAGTGTAAGTGAAGATGCCTCTCTCTGCTGAACTGAGCGATTTTTCTTGAATTTTGAAATACTGGTCTAAATTAAGCAATTACTGCATTCTGATTTTGTGATTTTAAACAGCCTCCTAACAGGTATGCTTCAACAATTATGCTAATTTTAAAAAGCTATTAAAAACATTTACCATTTTATATACTGAGGCACTAGATCATTTAATTGCAGGACCTGCAGGCTGTTATAAAGACAGGAACTACTTGTTTGTAACTGCATCTAAAACCAGCACATGCCATTCTGTTGTTATCTTTGGTGTGAATGGGAGTGTGTGTATCTCCTGGGTGTGTAAACAAGCGGTAATTAGGCCATGTTATTTTCTGCACACAGCTGGATGGTTTTTCCTGAATTGACTGCTGTTTCCTGTGACCGCCTCGGCACAAATAACCATAATGTCTCTCTCTCCCTTTCTCTATCTCTCTCTCTCACATGCAGATACATACATGTGCTCACAGTTTCCCTCAAGGAATTAGCAACACACCCTGACTACATCCTGCTTCGACACTGTTATTGTGTTCAAAAGCAATATATCCAGCAGTATAATATTTATAGAACAGGTTTAAACAGGTATAAAACAGTCACTTAATACCATAAACTGTAACATCCTTCCAGAGCTTTTTACTTTGTGCATGATGCGTTTGAGATTCATAAAGTTTTAAGCTAACATTGGCCAGGCAAAAAAAAAATCTTTTAAGCTGTGCATGCTTTACAGAAAAGGAGCACATTAGAAATGAAGCCTACAGACTCAGACCAAGGATAAATGATGAGCCATTCATTATAAACTGTTAAGTAAATCACAATTACTTATTAATCAGAAGCAAATCAGGCACTCGTGCAGCATACCAGCATCACTCAGACAGGGCCTAAAGGGAAATGTAGAGTTCAGAACTTGTGTTGCCAAGTCGGTCAGCCTTCCATTACAGCTGTGATGTGTAACCATCTTTGAGGTCACTCTATTACAGACTGAAAAAGGAAAAAAGTACCCAATCCACTTGCCCAGTCAGCCAAGTGCTAGCTATTTGTGGAAGTCCAAATATTCCACAAACTTTACAAACTGTCCCAGCAAACTTTCCACTTTCCAGACTGGTTTGGAGGGCAGACAAGACATTAGTGGACCAGCTGATGGCACACAGCTGGCTGCCATCATGGAAAGAAGCTTGCTGATGTGATATCTGACGCACTAACGGTAATGTTCACAGCTTGACATTGAAGACGTAGAGTATTAGATGTACGGTAAATGGTGTCTGATGAGACGTTATAAGCTTTGGGACTTTCTAAGCATGACGTAGACAATCTGCAGGCTCTTTTCTACTGTTTATCTTGGCTGATTTTCACTTTTCCCAGAGTTGTATATGAATCAAAACTTTCAAAGTAATAGCACTGATTTAGGACCAGTTTTCCATTTCATCTCCAGATACAATCATAAACAGAGAGTGAATCTTGAGTCAGCACTCCTACCATTAGGCCTTAATATATATATATATATATACACATACAGTACTGTGCAAAAGTCTTAGGCAACCATTAAGTTTATTGTTTTATTGATGTAACAATGGTATAATAACCATATATATTTACTTCTTAGTCTCCTTATTAGAATACAACCAGAAAATACAGGACATTTCTATACAGTGTTGAAAAACAGAAGAGAAATCAGAAAAAAAAACAACTTTTTTTGGCTACAGTGGCAAGTAGTTATTGTGACCTCATCTTACACTTGAGTAATAGTAGGAACCAGGCTCTCTTCAAGTCTCTTAAAGCCTGTTATAATATTATAATATAATATAATATAATATAATGTCATTATACCATTACTAAAACAACAAATCTAATGGTTGCTTAAGACCTTTGCACAGTACTGTGTGTGTATATATATATAGCCAGGTGTTAAGTGTCAAACATTAAAGTACAGAGTAGATCAGTTCCATATATGTATTTTCAGTAGATTTGGTTCCCAGTAAAGCATGTCATTTTTCAGATTTCCATCAGTAGTCATGGAAGCTGTTTCTAGGTCATTGTTTAGATTAAGAGTGACAGACCATGGCAATAAATCCTGCTAATGCCTTCCACTTCCTTTCTACCCACAACTGCCTTTTGCTTTTGACCTGAAAGCACTGTAATGGTTAGTCACAAGGTAGTTAAGGTTAAGATTCTGGTGGGAAACTGGCCTGAGATCAGACCCAAAGTATAACTTCCACTCAGAGGCACAGGGGAAATTCACGTCTGGTCTGGAGACTACAATGCACCTCTGTTTCCTAACTGCCTCCTCATATGATGAATCTGCAGCTGCCACCTGTGTGTCAAGGTTAATGTCAGAGTTCTGCTGTTGTAGAACTCCTTGGGGGCTGTTTTTTTCTGGGGTTATGCTATGTGGATGGGTTCTGATGGATGGGTGGGGTCAACAAAATTATAGACTAATGACCAACAGCTAGACAGTAAATGCATTCATGGTGATACATTAAGACGTATATTTACTGCTTGTAGTTTTAGTAAAACTCTTTGTGTGTGTGTGTGTGAGTGCGTGGTTGGGTGGAGTGAGTCTAAGATGTAGGTCATGATGTTTGGTATGCTCGAGTGGCTGTGAGGTCCTTATGAAGCCAGACTGAGCAGAGTTTATCCGTCTACACTCAAAGTTACTTTAAAAATAACACTCAAAACTCCTTTTTTGGGATACAAATAACTAACATAAGGCCGATTGAGACCCGTAAAATCTGGTAGATAAACAACTAACTTACCTTGGTTGGTTTCACACGGTCCTTTGTGTACATTAGTTACTCCCGGTAGACCCTGCTGCAGCGCTTTTCGGCTGACCGCCTTCAGCTGACAGATGTTACCGTAAGTGTTCCCATCACTGCCGCACACTTTACTACTATACCTGCATTGGCACACGCCTTTAGAAAGTCGCTTTCCGGCTGGGTGCTTGCACTCGAGTCCGTCACCGCAGGGCAGATCGTCTTTGCGTCCACAAGGTTCACCCTCTGCTTGGGCGCATACAAGGCAGCAGTTACAGCGATCAGGAACGTAGCCGCTGGGACAACTCGGACTTGGACATTTGCTCACATCACAACGCGCTGGACACTTGGATTTGGGCTCTGCGCCGACAAAATCATGGACGTAGAGCAAAATCACTGAAGCTATAACCACATGCATTGTTTGAGTGGTGGCAGTTCACTGATTAAACGGACGGATTAACACGAACACGAATAGATTAATTCTTAAAATTTCTGTTATCTTCTCAAATCTCGAAGTGTGAAGTAACAGTTCCTGTTATAAGAACAAAACGAACAGTGCAGCACATGTAATTTCATGCCATGCGATTTTCGGTCCGCTATTCACATATCCATTGGAGACCTAAAAAGGTGAATGTCCACAATTAAGTTTTTGGATTTACCACAAGCAGTCGCCCGGTCTTTCGAAAATGAGCAGCATCCACTGAAATCTTTTTTTTTTTCACATGAAGGCGGGGATAGAAATCCTTCGCTCTGCCCAGTTTGCTACAATAAAGTGATCCTCCGTTGAGCTGAGAAGTGCAGGCATAAAAACAACGTACCAAGTTGAGATACGGACACCGTGTTGCTGTTTTTTGCTGTTAAATAAATCGTTTTTAAGGTGGCCCGTTCTTCACAGGTTTTATGGTCTATTCGAATGGTACAGGCGACTATACAGTAGATGTCCATCTCTCGTCATAAATGAACGCACACACTTGAAAACATCACAGCGTTAGCTTTTACGGTTTGTTTTGACAGAGAACTGCATATCAGGTTAAATTGCTTCGTTTCGTATCAATGAATGTTTTTTAACGTATGTGCAATCACCAATCATCTTCAGGGCTTTGTGAAAACAGCCTCTCTTGTGCAAAAAGTTTCCACTTAATTTCAGAGGAAAACAGAATTTTACAGGACAATAGAGGCTACACTAATTAATGAAAGTACTGCCTTGCACCATAAATCGTCACGCTATCTACAAATGAAATGGAAAATATATAAAGTATTTTCGTTACGTTTTGTATTATGGCAAATTTAATTTTGAAAACGCGCACACTAATATGTTTGAATAAATCAAGTACTGATTAGCTGTAAACATACAATTAAACAATGCATTATTCAATGGTCCTACGCAGTCATATGTACAAATCTATTTTTAATTGATTCTGATTTAGAAAAGCCTGTCAGCCGTCATAAACTTTTACATTTTGGCACTGAGCTGTAACTCGTTTTCTGCAGCAGTTCGCAGTTTATTGCAGTCCTCAGCAACACAATGACTCGCTATTCGCTAAAATGACCTGTTGAGTCAATCAGACTTCCTGTCTCCTGGATTCCTACCCCTCTCAGTTACTTCGACACAAATGTTAAGAATTCACACAATAAACAAAAGCATCCAGTCAGAAGAGAGTAAACATGTAAATCGAATTGAAGAAGCCCTCGAAGACCCGCCGACAGTTGTCGCTACTGCTCAGGCGTCCGTTTCGGCCCCGGCGAAGACGCGAGTCGGTACTGGGATGTGGTGCAGAAGCTCTGATCTGGCGCCAGGTTGATGCGGCGGATGTTGAGATCGGCGGCGAACGCGCGTGCCCGCTGGTAGAAGTGCAGGGAGAGCTCGCGGTCCATGAGGAAGTTGTGGTAGATGGTGGCAAGGCGAGTGCACAGCTCGAGCTGAGACTTCTTATTGCCCAGGTCCATGGCAGCCGCCAGGGCTAGGTGGTAGTAGCCTGCCGCGTCAAACGGGTCCTGAAGTAAGGACAGAGAGTGCTGGAGGTATGGGGTCAAGAGCTTAAGAAGAATTATTATCGATCATACTATAAATATGACACGTCATCTTGAGTATATTTAACGCGAGCTGTCCTGTCATAGCAGGGCTCTAAGGCGCAAACCTTCAAGGTAGTTCACAATACAACAGCATCTTTCTCTTACCTTCAGATCATAGAAAATAATGTCTCCTAGAGTTTGGTACACCCTGACGTAGTAGAGGGCTTCCTCGTCAAACTGCAGCGGTGACGGACACAAGGAGAGGGCCTTCAGGAAGTGGTGTTCGGCCATCTCAAACTGACTCAGGCAGTGGTAGAGGGTAGCCAGCCGATGGAACGCTATTCGCTCATTTAAACTGTCAGCTACAAATGTCACAGCAAATAAATCGTGAGGTAATATGATGCATGTATAAATGGACGTACTGCCATCAGTAATCACATAAATATTGCTAGCGGTGTTCACATAAATAGTATTTGTTAATTCATGCATATACATCTAGCCACAGTGGTTCTGAATCCTGCCTGATCCAATACTAATCTAACACACTTCATACTGATCTATACTTATCCAACACACTTAATGCTCATCACTACTGACTTAATACGGATTCTACTTGATTACTTTCTTGAGGTGTGTTAGATTAGCTCCTTCAGGTGTGTTAGATTATGGTTTGAATAGAACTATTATAAACAGAAGATTCCTGATCTGAGCAAGAATATTCTATGCTCATGTTAAACCAAAACACACTTACTTCATGTTGTCAAATACCTATTTGGTGCATGCTTTTTATGATAGAGACTACATTACAACATTGCACTTAAACATGTGTTTAACAGATGTGGCTTCCTTTTTGTTTTATATAACCTGGCAGGCTGAGTTATTGCCCAAAGTGATGCCTTAAAAAGTGATGGCTTAAAAGCAGTATAAATCAGGAATGACCAGTACATTCAGGAGGTGGAATAAACGGTAACAGTCTACTTGAAGAGAAAATGGCATTGGAAAATGCTATGAAAGATATGTAAAAGAAGGTTAATATGCCATTATTATAACATTAATAAATAGCAGGTAATTATGTGGTAAAAGGAAGCTGTGAAATCTAGTGACACCTGGTGGACAAAACAGATGAGTGGCGTGTGTGAATCCTACCCAGACTAACGCTGATTTTTAACGCAGTCTGTGCATACTCCAGAGCTTCCTCGTACTCTCCCATCTGCAGCAGCAACTCCGCTAGCTTATTGCACAGTCTGAGCTGGGAATGCACACTGCTTGTTTTCACTGCAATAGGGAGGGCCCGGTCCTAACAAACATGCACAAGTGCACACTGTTTCTTCTAATTGCATGGTGGTGATAATGACAGCAGATATTCATTTCAAAAAAGTACAACCATTTAAATCATTCATAAACATAACTTGGGTCTCGAAATCAGGCCCAGATTTAAAAAAAGGGCATGAAATTTATTTTAATCCATGTATGGTAGATCCTTATATACTCTAGCATTGTCTATGCCAATAAACCTATGATACAGTATTTACAATAAGTTACAATAACTTCAGTTAGGCAAGCCATGAACACTGAGCAACCTTTCTCTACAAAGTGGAAAAGACCTACCCTGTAGAAGCAGGCTGCTTTCTCTCTGTCCTGGGTGCTGTTGAAGAACATATCCCCTGCTGCCTCCAGTAGCTCCAGGATGAAGAGTGTGTCTCCTGTGCTCAAGGCAATGTCCTGTGCTACCTGTCAGACAAGGACAAAGGCAAACCATTACAGAAGAACACAGTCTAATATCAAAGTCAAAGTCAACTTTATTATCCCAAAAATGCGAAATTTGTTTGAGCAAAGTGAAGCACATTTAAGACACAGATATAAGGCCCCCCTCCCCCAAATAAAAACACTAAGATAAATAAAACAATAAAAAGGAGTTGCAACAATAAAACATTGTTGCAAGGATGAACAATACAATTCATTATCTTGACTTGTGTTTTTCATTAGAGAGTCTATCATCTAAGAAATAATTAGCAACATTACAGTAATATCACATCACCTTATCTCAAGGTGCTAAAATGGAACTGAATTCTTGAATTTCCCTCTGGGATTGACTGACTGATCAATCAATCAGTTTGTCAGTCTGTCTAAAGTAGATCATCTCTGACAGCACAACTAGCCATGAATATTTACACATAGCTTTCTGTAATAATTTAGCACCATTCGGGACTTTGTGCTGTATAAACTAAAAGTCAAATGCCATTGCAAGAACAGAACATGGCAAAAACAGAGAACTATATCACACCGCCTTATAGCCTTACGTAACAGTTGTATTTGCTTTCTAAGTCATACGCCACATTTGTAAATATAGCAGAGGAAACAAGACTATCCTAAACTGCTTTACCTGTGCAGATTAGTATGCTCAGTTGCTGAAATGTTGGCCCATGGCAGCATTAAAAACTTCTCATCTCTATGTGCTATGCATTAAAGGTTCTTCTTTGGATATTTGCCAGAACAATCAAATGGATCATAGGACTGCATATCCCTACAAAGGTGTGTTTGCTGCTTGTGTGTGAGATAAGCTAAAGTAAGCAATTTAATTTTAGGAGAGAAAAGTAGGTTAGGCAGTGATGTACGTTTCCAGCCCATTGTTACCTGCACATAGAGATCCACCAGCTCCGTCTGTTTGAGGATGTGGTAAATCTTTCCCGCCTGTAACCAGCCATGGGCTTCCTTCCTCCTCCTTCCCAGGTCAATAAAGATTCCCAGACTTGTTTTGGTACATTCCAGTGCAGATCTATTTGCTCTGCGACAAAATGAGACCAAAAACAAAGTCATGACTCCTAAAATCACCCCAGATCTGGACATCTCATCAATAATCCATCATATTTAAGAAAAAAAAACAACTCAATAATAATAAGTATTATGACTGACGGTTTTATGATGTTCTACCATTCAAATGATTGATCCATCATACGGACTCACGTCTCTGTGTTCAGACTCAAGTACAACTGGCTGATCTTCTCCAGTATCTCGCCCTCAAGGATCCTGTCCCCAGTCTGACGCAGCAGTTTCAGCTGGTGCTCGTTGTAGATGATACTCTGCACCTCATCAGGACATACTTCACTATACAGGTGACACAGGTGACGAGTGGCTTGCAGCTGGCCTTAAGAAGGACATGTTAAGAGACAAAACCACATCTGTAGACAGTGTATTCACAGATGAGTAATAGGAAAACTATTTCCAGTTTTCCCATTACCTTTAAAGCCCACAATCAGAACACTGCTATGAAATGTGGACACTAATACAAGTCTATAATGGTCCAATTCTCTTCAATGAAAATAATTATTACTACTACCTTGCCAATATTAAAGATTTTCTGACTTTCAATCTAAATTCTAAAAAGTATTTTTTTCACCTCTGTTCCAGATTTTTACTATTACCAAATATGTTGATTTTTGTTAGAGACAGCACGTTTTATGTTGTACGAAAATACTGATAACGATGCTCACTCTCAGAGTTATCATGGAGGATCGCAATCAGCAGGGCCCACTCGTAGAAGATCTTCCCCTTCTCACAGGAACCCTGGGAGACATAGAACTTGCCCAGCTCCAGGAGCACAGCAGTGAAGCAGAACTCATGGCCTTCATCATCTAGCTCCGAGAACAGCTGCACAGCTTGGACGAGGTATTCCTCAGCCAGCCTCTTCGCCTTCACTCGCAGGCACAAGAATCCGAAGTTGGCCAGTGCTATGGCCCAGTTGTACCTGTCCTCGAACTCCTCGCAGACCTCGACCGCTGCCTGAAAGCTTTCAGCGGCCTGCTTCACCTGACCGGTACGTCTCTGGGCAATGGCACGCATGTTGTAAGTGACACCCTCCGGCCGCGTGGTGCAGTGCTCGGGCAGGGCAGAGAGGATGGCGTCCAGCACATCCAGCGCTGCATGGTACTGCTGGTTGCAGATGTACAGCCAAGCCAGCCAGGTGAGCGCTGCCACAGCGTCTGGCAGGCTGAGGCGGGAAAGGCCTTCGTGGTCAAGGAGGCTGTGCATATAGCGGACGGCCCCACCGGCCATGCCGTGCTGATGGAAGAGCCTCGACAGGCAGAGGGCGTGGGTGTACGCCAGGCCGGGCTCCACTCCGGCAGATGCTAGCGCAGCAGCTCGATTCAAATACGGAGCCAGCTTAGTTGGGATGTTGACACCGTGCAACAATTGCGCGTTCTCCAGCAGCAAAGAGATACTGCAGAGGCAGTCAGTGACTGAGGAAGACTCCTGCAGATAAGAAAACATTCATTTCATTGAATTATCTAATGTATGAACTATTGGTTTGATTTAACACTTTAATTAAACCCATTGTATACCCCACAAGGTCCTATGACAATAGGCTCCTGCAACATTGTGCAGAATGTACCTGTAGACATGCCTGCCATGAGGAGCTCTCAGCTAGGTGAGGAAGATGATGGTCACTGTAAAGCCTTGCGAGCAATAAGAAACCATGGCTGCGTATCTTGTCGCAGGTTCCAGGCATCTCGGCAGCCAGAGTCTGCAGCCGTTCAATGAAGGGCACCGCGCTGATACCATCTCCAAGCATCAGATGTAATTTTGCTAGAAGGAAGCAGAGTCTGGTCTCTGCATGCTTGTTCTGGGACAGAATTGCTTTTTTTAAAGCGCACTTCAGCACCTCAGGGTCTTCTGACCCAGACAAACAGTCACAGATGGCCATCAGCAAAGCAGCGAATCGCTCAGACAGAGCCAGATACTTCTCTGTATTTTTCTGTGTGAGATAGATCAGAGCCAGGTTAGAGTAGATGGCAGAGAGAAGGTGCAAGTCTTTGAAATAGTCTCTGGGCAGACTTAAGGCCTCCTCATAATAGACTCGAGCTTGGGAGAACTTCGACCTGCTTGCACACAGCTGTCCCAGGAGGAAACAGATTCTGCTCTGGGCCCATGACATACGCTTCTTTCTTGCATTCTCTCGAGCAACACCTAAATAGGCCACAAGCTCCTCCTCGTCTGAATAGCCATAGAAGTGTGAAATTAGGAATTCTGGATATGCACTGTAGAGGAGTTGGAATTCCAGTTGGTGGTCACGGCTGCCCAGGAATGAGAGCAGGGAATGATGTCCGTCTGGGCTGGTGCAATTCTTCTCAGAACACACCAGAAAACGTGGGGTGATTCCTTGAGGAGACCCTGTCTTATGGGGCTCATCTTTTTGGAGCTCAGCACTGTCCAGTGGAATCTCATTTCTATGTGACTCATTTATTTCACTCAAAATATTGATGATTTTTCTTTTCAGGTTTACACACACTTCACTGTAATCAGCACTGTCAGTAGTGTGACTGTCTAAAAAAAGGAAATAAAGACATGTATAATATCATGTACTTTTAGCATAAAAAAGTAATTTGAATTGAAGTCATTATAATTCATTAGGACTAACACACAAATGTTACCTACGTTCAAGTGATCTTGGCCTTGTCAAATCTGTCATAAACAAACAAACACCTGTCATTAATAAAACTGCATTCATCCTAGTTTTAAAATACTGCATTATAGCTAGTTTAAAATCCTGAATTATCCTGAAAAAAAAAAATCCTGAACCTATATATATTTATCAGCAGTCAATACAGAAAAACGCGACCAATCAGATTGTGCAGGATGCCATTGCGTTAATCGACGTTTCTAAACAAGCTAAATTAGCTGTCCATCGCCTCGTGAATTACGAAGATTTGTAAGTTGTAATTTTTGTATTTAATTTCACGCGAATTTAATAATAATTGATAGTGGTCTCAAATTTAATTAGTCATTTAATGTTGAGCCGATAGAATATACATATACATAGAATATGGTTACGTTTTGCTAACTAGGTAAACCTAGCTGATTTCCCAATTAACTAGCTAACCTAACATGCTCAAACTATATCGCTATAAAAAAGTTGCTGGCAACTTTTTAAAATGTAAACGCTTGGTCTAGGTTTTAGGTAAGCGTCTGTGTGCATAACACAGAAGAGAAATGGCATCCAGAAGATCAAATACCTTTGGAGGCTCGTCATTAAAACCGCTTAGTCGCTGGGAAAATGATCAAGGTAAAAGTTAATGAATGCTCCTATCTGCGCTTACCATAGTTACTCGAAACGGTCTGCACTCAGTAGTCTATGTCATTGATGCATATCATCACGTCTTCGATCACAGATGAAGATTACTGCAACCCTGACAAACTGCTTATGTGCCCTTACGATCCAAACCATCAAATCCGGGCATGTCGGTTTCCATACCATCTTATCAAGTGCAAGAAGGTTGGTACTTTATTACGGCACGTTTACCCCATATGCAAAAACATTACTAGAGCACTTGAAAAGCACTGCCATAAAATCCTTACACTTTCACCTAGAAACTCCATTTAAATTTCAAACGATAGAGAAATTTGTCCTTTCTGCTATATTAAAATATGTCCTCATTTTATGTTAAGTTAAATATTTCATGAATAATGACAGTTTGTTCGGAGGGTGCAATTCTGGCTCAAACAGGCTTAGACAGTTAATATGAATGACCCCCCCCCCTCTCTCTCATGCAACACAGCCTCACACACAGACATATACCTAAGGAGGTCTTGTTCACCTACAGAGAAACACAGACACACTCCTGCATATATACACACACACAGTGACAGACATACAGTCACACACACAAACTCGCACACCTGAAACTCCCTAGCAACCACCTTAGATATCATAGCAACCAAGTACCAGCACAACAGCAACCACTTGGTAACTTCTTAGCAACCACCTGGTATACTATAGCAACCACTTGGAAACACCATAGCAACCACTTGGTAACGCCATAGCAAAGATCTGGTATACCATGGCAACCACTTGGTAACACCCTAGCGACTGACTGATATACTTGCAGCTCTTTTCAAGCACTCTAGTAGTTCCTTCAGGAACTGCAAATCTAGTTTTATATTTTAGCTTATGTTATTGTCATAGCATGTTTTTATTGTAATATTGTTAAGTTTTAGTTTGACTGTTTATATATGTATACTTAATGCATTGAAGTGCACAAGGTTTTCAGAGAAACAGGACATTTCAGGCAGAGGTCCTTCATCATCTGCAAGTAAATGAGGCTGTTTTAAAAGACAGCACTGTATATTCTTAGCAGCAGAGTAGATTACTATCTTGACCTTGGCACACTATCATCTCAGTTTACTTGAGTCTACAATAACAGGCCTAATATGAAAGGTTGTGTAAGACACCTTCTTTTGTCAGAAAAGCAGTTTGTTTATTACATTTCTGTTATAAAAAGGCAAAATGTAGATTTCATTTTTTTTTAGTTTATGCCTTACAACATTGAGCTTTCTTTTAGATTACTCTTTCCTTTTAAAAGTATAAAACCTGTGAGTAGAAATGTATACCTAACTTTTTCAGTAACTGTAGTTGATCTTCTACCATCTGTTGTAATGGTGGAAGTATAAAGTGGCAATGATGTAATTGGCTTTTTCCAGAACCATCCTCAGCTGGCCAGTGTGCTGTGGACTTGCCCGTTTAATGCCCGTCACCTCATGCAGAAACATGAGCTCTCACATCACATAGCCAACTGCGTGGACAGATGCTCCATCAGTAGTGACTGTGGTAAGGCCTAACGAGAATTCCATTAACAGTGTTTCCCTTAGCATAGAAATTATCGGCTGGGCTGCCCAGTGATTCCGATGACCAGCCAATTAATCTCATAAACAACTGTCCTTTTTACCTTCAGCAAACAGAAAGGCATGCTATGCCATTTTTTTTCAAATTTGCCCAGGAAGTACACCTTTGGTTTTAAACTACAGGCTAACAAATCCATACAGTAGAGTTGCTGTTAAAAAGTTTAAATTATGTAAATTTAAATGAGGTATCTGTTTTGTTCCATTTCTGTTTAAAAGATTTCTGTATGTAAATTCAAACTAATTCAAAAAAGCCACTAGACTAACAAATTTCTAGTTTATTCCAGATTATAGATTACATTTACATGTAAAAATGAATGCAAATCTCAGAAACAATCTGTTATTGCATGTCATCTGTTTAAATCCAATTTAGTTTATTAAACTATGTTAATAATGCATTGTTTCAGCAGATGTTATTGCTTATTTCAGTGGAAACAGCTCAGAGCAAATTTCAGGTTCCTGTCAACACCTGGACTATTCCTGCCTGTTATGAGGATTGGGAACAAGGTGATCTATTTTTGTAATACTGCTAGTTTCTCACAGCGTCATATTACAAACAGAATATTCCTAAATGAAGTGCTTTTCGAGTGTTTCAGACACTAAATGCTTTGTGTTGTGTTGGTGTCATTCTTTCATGAGCTGTGTAGGGCTATTCTGAGTGGAGTTTTTTGTTTTGATTTGGGTTTTTTTTTTGTTTGTTTTTTTGTTTTTTCTCAGTTATACATTTTTTTATTATGCTGCCTGGCTGGAAAATGTTTCATAAAAGCATGTGTTTACTAATGGGCTCTTGTGCAGAGGTAGAAGAGCCAGCTGCACCACCAATACAGCTAAACGGCCGTGTATCGACCTCCCAGCTCCGTTCTGCAAGGTCAGGCTTTCTCATTGTGCCACTAGCGTACTGGTCCGTGACCACCTGGTGAAGCAGTGCTTGTCTGTTATTACTAGGCCACTGTGCTCTGTGACATCTGAATGTTGGTTTATGGTTCATGTATAAGTGCTGATGTGTACTCTGTTGTTGATCAGGCCTGAGCATGGTATGGCGAACGGTTTAACGCCCTGTCTCAGAGCACCAAGAGTTCTTCCCTGGACACTGAGCAAGTGAAGAACGAGCTCTGACGAGCACTACACTCATTCTGAGGAAATGCCTCTTCCTGTTCTTAGTTTTGGAGGTTTGCATTGCGTGTTCTCTGTTTATGCTGTAACGAATGGCTTTATTGGTCATAGTTTCAATTAGAATTTCTGGTAGGTTTGAGTTCTTGCATTATGTGTACTTTAGTCAAACGTAGAGGAGGATGCAAGCAGGATGTAAGAATCGTTAACTGGCATCCATTTTACTGTTCTGATTTGCTTTTATGTTTCCATGCACCAGGACATTTTCAGACCTCTCTGTTTTCACTTTGTTAAAAGCAGAATAAAAATGCTTAGTTTGTCAAAAACACTGAATAAAAAGTGTTAGCTTGTCTTTCGTGTATTCATTTACATTTAAGCCTTAGACAGGAGCATTTTTGCTACTGAAAGTCAGTCGTTAAGAAACTGTGGTGTTCTGACAATTTATACTGCTGGCTGGTTCCATACAGCTGTAGCTTCACTGCCACTGGTGCAGTTCACAAGGCAGAATATAAGAGCTTACCAAGTTTGTAGACTGTAGCCACATCACTTTGGCACGTTTTCTTCAGTAAGACAATAGTTTCCTCTTTAATCTTCTCTTGTTCCAAGGCAAAGATTTTTCTGTCTTCTTCTTTCAGAAAGATTTCATCTGACCTATTGGAAAAAAAATCAACAACAGTACATCCTTCAGCTCCTGTTTACACATTAAAAAGAGCTTAATGTTGTATGCATAGGTTTTGTATATTTTTTTTGACCCAACCTACTATGGCACACAAAGAATGGATAAAATCCATTAAGCAAGTCTAATGCTAGTTTGCCCATTGGTTTATTGCTATTGAAACTCATTGTCCTGCACAATGACACATTGCTTTTTACTGTTTCTCTGCAAAGCAAACTGAAGCCTAACCTTTGCCTTGGCTTACTGAACTCCTCAAAAAAAGGCTTTAGACTTGTCACTATTTTTTTTTGTATGACCTCAACCACAGGAGGATAATGGAACAACCCTAAATAACTGTAACCCACCTGGTAGAGACGCTTGCAGAGCTAGGTGCTAGCAACACCATGGTCATGGTTTTGATTCGCAGGAAACATCATTAATGTCATACTGATAAATATTACAGAAGAAGAGCATCTGACAAATGAAGTAAATGTAATATAGGGCTCTTATGAGCACATAGGCACTTACTCACAAAGAGAATTGGTTGCTTTGACAAGGCTTGTCTTGACGAGTCCTATATTACCAGATTGCTCCAGCCTTCCCACAAACCACTCAAAACAGGTCACCAGTAGGCCCAGGATGATTATGCGGTCACCAGCCTCGAAACTCAGCTCATCGGGTCCCTTACCATCATACACTTGTGTGGCCTCACAGACACCTACAGCTGATAGGAGGTGTTTGTTATCCCTTTTTTGAGAACTATAAAGCAACTTATCATGACTTAGCTTTACTAACGGTAATCTTTCCTTACCAAGTTGGAATGGGAGATCACAGCATGTCTTTCCACTGCCAACCAAAACATTCTCAGGACAGGACTTAAGAAACCACCTAAGGCAAAAAAAAAGGTGAGAGAAGTAAACGAATGAGGGGGAACAGACTCAGTATTTACCTAACTCCACTCACTCATGAAAGGGAATGACTGGTTCCAGTGCCGGCCTGGGTTTAGTTCCCCTAGATCCATCTGTCAAAGACTGCACAGTCCATCCTGAGCCAAGGAATGGGGGCTCGAACAGCACAATGTCCCCCTTCTCCAGATAGAGGTCACTGCCTGATGTGGAACTATCAAACATCTGATTCACTGTGCAACTCCCAAAAAATGAGCCTGGAACAGAACCCAACACACATTGTTCAGTTTCAACAGACTAGCATGAAACGTTTTGTATGGTCCAGTGAAGACTATCATAGTTCAGTTTGATCAAAGATCTCTACGTTGTAAATTGGTTTTGGTTATTGTTATATTGTTTAGTCCAAGTACATATTCTTCTTTCTGATCAATTCACTGTGAGAGTAAAGCATTACCTTCTTGCATTAAAAAGCCTTTGTACATTAGGTTAAGTGTTTCCTCTTTAATGGAGATCTCAATCCCAGAGTCCTCCTCATCTAAAGTGTTCAGCCAGAATTCTTGGTCTAAAAGAAGGTTCTCCAAGCACTGACCCAGGAAGCCTGGAGAACATTTCATATCAAATTTAACAAAGGTGTATAAGTGGAATGCGAGACATTGAAACCTTGCAATACTCAATGTAATTTAATTATGCCATGCTGTAAATGTTTATTGACAGGATTAAAGACAACAAACCCATTTTGTAGTAAGTGGTGAACTTCCAGATTTCTTCAAATGTTTTAAAAATGATGCATATTGTCCTTTCCTCACTATTGATATACACCAGATGAGCAGAGAATTCCTTAAGACACAAAAGAAACTGTCTATATTATACTGTACATTTTGTATTCACTAATTTCAAAATTCATCAGTAAGTAGTTGTTTCATTATTTCTTTTATAATATTGAGTAATAAATTTGAGATACTCTAACCAATCATTATTAGGTGTATCTACTATACGATATACTCTACTCGTATATAATATAAAGTGATAGTTCAGAATATAAAATCATTCCATCACTACAAATCCTGAAATCCATTTTTGTCAATAAAATGTTCATTATTGTAAACCATACAGCAATCAGGGTCGTGACCTTCATGAGGTCGGCTTCCAGCACGCGCAGCTTCCCACAGAGCACTTCCTGTGTGTCTTTGTCAGCAGGAAGCCGGTCCGGTCCTTCCACCATAGTCAGCTGTAGAGCCAACACTCCAACAGGAAAAGCCTGACAGTTAACACACCATGCGCTCTCTCTCTCTCTCTCTCTCTCTCTCTCTCCAACACCCACAAAGCTGCCTTTATGTATAACACAGCACAATTTTGTTTTGTGTGCACTGTACCTATGTGTAAAACAGGTTGATGGCCCTTGATGTCACTGATAAAGTAGGCCTTTTTATATGGCCTGCATAAACTCTTAATTCATGACTTATTGGGAGCAAAGCCTTGCTCCAGTCATGTGATGTTTTGGTACTGTGTTGACAGACAGGATTAATAAGTGACATCTGAATAGAGGTGTATGATTCAAGGTATAATTTAATATAATTAATATAAATAACTGAATGAATAATTTTGCACCCCTGTTTTTGGCCTGAGGGAAGACCACATCATATAATTTTCAGCACTTCACAGTCACTGTGACTTTTGCTAGCACCCATTAAAGTACAGTCATTAACACTGAGATGTATGTTTTAACAGAGAAAATGAGAAATATTGAACAATACTAACACTAACTTCTTTTCATCCTCACACATTTGATGCAACAGCTTTGGGCATAACAAGATGAAGCAATGAATCTGCTTAGTTACTTCCGTGCCCTGAACCCCATAGTTAATCTGTCCTATTACTTGTCTCATGGGTTATGTTTTCAGTAGATTCTAACTTGAAGTCCGTATGAGGTGATCTCACTTTCTGTATGAGGTGATCTCACTTTCATCTACGATGCATCAGTCTTGTGAAGGTTGGCATTTATTACCTGTGGGGACACTGTCTTCAGAAGCGGCTGAGGTCCCTTTCACATTCCCTATTCCTCTCGAGTGCTTATGTTCTAAAAAGAAAACATCTATGTAGCCTATACACTTTCACTACTGTCATCTGAACAGACTCGTCAATTATGCTATTCAAATACAATGTTCTGAAATCTACAAGGCACACACAAATCTTATAATTTTAGATTTACAATGGATAACTGCTTAATAGAACTGTCTCTTTTCGTAATTTCAGATTACTTTCGTATTTTAACAAAATTAGACTACATAATGTCAGATAAATGATCGAAATGCAAATTCTCATTGTCCCTGTTGTGAAAATGCCGTCACTGTAGAGCTATAATCCAGCCCTAACCAATAATCTAAAAGCGATCTTCCTCAAACAATGCATATCATGTCTCAGTGACTTACCCGTGTCCATGATTTTAGAGTCTTTATTCATATCCAAATCATTACGTGAGTACTCTGCCGAGAGCTCTCGACGTATCGGCCGAAATCTTTGCGAGTCGGAGTCGACTCCGTTGGCTATTTTCACAAACTTTTGTTGATCAGCAGTTGACATCTTTACACCATTACTTTCCGCGGAGAAATGTATGGCGGTGCCCCCATGTCACGCGCTCTGCGTATTGCGCCTGGAGATTGTAATAAAAGCGTACAGGTAGTGCAGATAGATTGAGAATAGCTCCTTAAAACGACCGTTGTGCAGTGCCTTATTCTTCTCTTAATAAACAACTAAAGACAAATAGCAAATATATAAATAAAGATAATGAAAGTTCACTTTCAAGGAAAAGACTGTAACTTGGGTTTAGCAAAAAGTATTCTGGTATTAGTAAACCTCCAATTTGAATAGACACGACCCTGGCATAGTTTATTGGAAGGTTAATAATCACTAACTGTGCAAACAACGGCTTTAAAGACACAAAACGTGTTTACCTGCAGGATTAATACGCCCTGTGATGACTGGTGTTTTTAAACAACTTCTGTGATGGCGCGGTGATTTTAAAACAAGCATGTTAATAGTTTTGTGAGAGCGCTCTCGGTTAAACATCAGCTCGACTTTTTATAATGAATAGTGTCAGCACTTCCCTTTCCTTTCTGGCTATACTCAGACCAATAAATTTAAAGGCGAGTCAAACGGCACCCCGAAATTCAGAGATAGCGGACAATATTCGCAATATAACAAATATTTGTCATGTTATGGCAAATTTTCGTTACTGGAATATTGCAGTATAACCTCAGTGCAAAGGGGTATATGCAGATGATGGGGAACTATGGATGCTGCAAAACCAAACTTCTAGACTAATACCAGAACAACTAGTAGATCAGAATTCCAACATCTACAGAGATCAACGAGGTACAACATAAATACTAAGGCAAGGGGGAACCAGGATGACAGGTCAGAGGTAACAACCCAACTACAACCCCTGTGCACAACATGGAAGATCCTGTCAGACATCATCATGATTAAGCTAAATAATCACACAGCTCAATAACTGAGCGGAGCCCAGAAAGGCAATGGCAAGAATACCAAAGGAACCAAGTACCAGTTACTGGTGGATAAAACAGCCACTTGACAAATCAACCTGTGCACCACCTGGATTGACTACAAGAAAGATGATTCAGAACCCAACATCCTGGTATGTGAATCTGTATAACATCAGCAGGACTCTAAGAACCTTCATCAAAAACTCAGTGCGGCTGTGGAAGACAACCCTTAGAGGGCAACTTCAGGCCTAATAGCATAATATTAGCATAATATTATTCAGCATAATAGCTAAGGAACAATGCAAATAGTGAAAATTGCCCAAAGTGATGAAGTGCTTATTGATGAAATGCTTAGTGAGCGAAACATGAGGTCAAGCCAGAACATCCATTTCTCAACTTCATTAGTTCCCTGTCAGTTCCCAACTCAGCCAAACTTGATGAACTTTTCCTTCTGCGTTTTTGTGACAGTTTCCTTTTTCTTGTGGGCTCCATGACCTCACTGTCACATTAAACTACTTAATGATTAAATTAATTCGGTTTGCACTTTTTGTATACTTTTTTGTAAGTTGCAATCCATTCTGCAATTACAGCAAACCTGTTTCAGGTAGGATCAGCCCAGTCTTGCTTTATTGTTTTCTAATGCTACTATTTGATGCTAAACTGTATTAATTTACATACAAGCTGTAACTTGTTAATTTCTTGACTTCAATGTTAAACAGGCTCAGTAGGTATTACACAATAGAAATAGAAAACCTTGATATGAACATAGTACAAATATCTACATATAAAATAAAACTACAGAAATTAAATTTATAGCCAGCAATAATTATAAAAAATAATCTATTTTTGAAAAAATAAAATAAAATGATGAAGCAATAAAATAAATATATAGTTAAATATATGGGTAATATCTTAAAAAGTATTTGTTCTAAAAGCACATCATTTTTCTCATGCTTTTCACCTTCTGTCTGAGACTCTCTGTTAGATTGTCTTTCCAAACAAATTTTAGATAAAAATGAGCTTGCTGCTGATTAGCAAAACTGTCATAACAAGATTAGATGTCAAGGTAGCCTAAAGCTAAGCACTGTGTCCACGGTTAATCTACAGACAACAACTTCACACTTGAACATACATAGTTACTACTTTGTTTGCTTTAAAAATCACACATACACAAATAATGCATAAGTACCCAAATCATATGTAAAGGTTGTGAACCTGAATCTTCCACTGGGTGCCACACAGTTGGAGCTGCCCCATCCTTTAGGTGTAAGAGATGCAAAATTCCAGCATAGACCTATACGCTGTTTTTGAATAAATCCTCCATGAAGTGCTGTCCACACAGTAAAATAATTTGAACAATAACAGGAAACAGTGGTAAAAAGTAATTTTAGCCACTGGTTATGACAGTGAATGCAAAGGAGACTTCCCCTCACAGTGAAGAACACAGCTTCTTCTCAAAATGGCTGCAAAACTGAAAAACTCTTCCTGGCCTCCATTTTTTTGTTCCATGTCATGTGAGGGTGTGCCAAGCTTACTAGTAGGCACACAATATGGATTACACGATTGTGTCTTCCTGTAACAAAGAAAATGGCTGAAATTCTAACAAGGCATTTCGGGCAGGCAAAATAAAGTGGCTTCTTTGGAAGAGAGTTACTCAATGTTGTGTGTACTTTTGGATTTGTAACTTTACAGACTGTACAAAAATCTACATACGCTTAAAGGTTAAAAGCAGAAAAGCATAATTAAATCCCCTTTAATACTATACAGAAACCAAATTTAGTTGCAAGAAACTGAAGACAACTAGAGATATTAAGATATGAAAATAAAAGATTAAACAACAAATTATTTACATGAATACAAGTTGCAAATTATCCTTAGGCTTACTTGGATCTTCATAACAAATTTCAATCCCATCCAATGAAAAATAGACAATTGGTGAGGCTTAGAATGCACATACAAATAATTGCAAAAGATATTAAATTTAGTTCAGAGGGCCAAACCTAAAAACATTTATATATTTGGAGCAGAGTTATACAATTTTTGTATAAATTTAATAATAGATTGCACTTTAAAAAAAGAAAATCCATGATATGGTCTGGGAGATCTAGATGAGTTGAAATCACCAGGTCATATGGTTGTAAATACATTCAAAGGGAAAAAAAAGTGCAAGGAGCTTTGGCAATCACCCTCAATCTCCACTTTGTTCCACTGGTTAGGTCTCCACACTGGGTTAAGCAACAGCATAAATTAAGATTAAACACGAAATTTAACTGTCATTATCTCTTTAAAGTAGTAGTGATACATTTCTACCACTGGGAGACAGTGAAGCGTTGTTTAGATATTTGGATAAACCAACATATTTGTTCACGCTCTCTTTTGTTATTTAAACCTTTTGAAGAGTCCACAGGAACGTAACAGAAGGATTTAAACCTCTGACTGCAGTTTGCTGTGGGTAAGGATAAAGGTCTACTTTTTAAGGTATCCACGCCTGTAGCTTACATTCTATATTAGTTCATACAATGTACAGCTAGCTCCGTTACGTTATGTTGCATCTTGTTTGTTTGGTGGTATTTATTTATTGTATAATTTATTTATTACCATAAGCTGTGAATTATCTCCCGAAGCAAGAACGTGCAATAATTAAATAAGATTAGAGACGCCTGATTCCACATATTTTAATCGTGGAAACTTTGAAATGTTCATGACAATCCGTGTCTTACATCTTATAACAATTAAGAGATAAAATGGTCAAAAGTGACACAGATGTTTGTTTCTGCAAATAAATCTAGAATCGAAGGCAGACCCTTTCGTCTGTTTTCCTGGCGCCTGCGCTGTGATGGTTAATTAACAAGGGATGGTGCGAACTGGCCAATCACATTTATCCAGTATGGCTCAGCGGGCGACAGAGAGAACCGGTGGAGACGCGTCGTTGGAGCAAACGGGTGACAGCGGACCGGAACGAGTGTGACAGAACAAGACGCTGACAACAAAACAGGGTTATCAAACCCAAATCCACAGCACGGTAAAGGCATCAATCATAAATTGACGGTGGAGACTTTTGTGGAATATACTGATTCTGTTGTTTCTCTTTTTTTGGCATTATTATCGACTGTCTCGTGAAAGATATGGCTTCGAAGTGTGGCTGAATATGTGACAAGTGTTCGGAACTCACTTTATAATAATGTCCACAAATGAAATTTAGTTCTCAAAAAACTCCATGTGTGTTAGTTAGCTTTCTTACAAATTAGCACGACGTAATTTTGGCATGGCTAGCTAAGAATACAAATCTGTTAAAAGACCTCGGAAATTCTCCGGCTTTAGCCTAGTGGGTGCGGATGACACTTACGTCACCAGTTCTAGCCAAATTCCTGAACTCCGCTAAACGTGTCTGCGGAATTTATCAAAAACCTGCGGACAGTCTGGACGCTCTTTTAGTTTCGAACTGAGTTTGTGTCGCACAACTGAAATAATTGAAACGCACTTGTAAAAGGCGTATTGAACTTCTTTTCCAGGTCATTTCTTGTCATCTGTCCAAACAGGTTCTGTTCGTAATAATTCCTCTTTCGCTTTCCTTTCTTTCTTAACAAGGTTATAAAGCGTCCGTCGACATAGTTTCATATGTCTCAATATTGATTTAACAGTAAAGATATGTACTGGAATAAGCATTTACCAATGTTATATATGTGTGTGTGTGTGTGTGTGTGTGTGTGTGTGTTGTGCGTGTGTGTGTGTGTGTGTGTGTGTGTGTGTTCGTGAGTTTGTTATACGTTATACTGTACTTTTTTGCTCCCTCGACTCCTAGGGGTGTTAGCTAGCTTAGCCAACTATAACTATGTGTCCGTCTAAACCATATTCAGAAATCGAGTGTGCCATTTTGGATTTTTGAGCACACTCAAATTTGACATACTATATACTATATAGTACATGCTCAAATTCTTGTTAGTATTAGTAAATAGTATGCAATTGTGACATGTCCTGTATCTTAAAAAGTTACACAACAAACGGAACCTGTGGTCTGTTTACGTGAAACTTGTACTGACTTGTCTATGGCCCGAAAGACCAGTGAAGTAAACCTTTCGATAACTCTTTGGCAGGCCTGACGTCATGTTCACCAAAGTTAAGCCCAACACAAATCCAAGAAAACAAAATGTCAAAATAAGTCATTATTTTTCACCAGGAAAAGCATTCTTTGTCTGCCAGTTCATTGTAAATTATTCACAAATGCTATAGATGAGTAGACGGGATTTAACGTCTTAGAATCACCCCTTGAGAAGAACTAAGCTACATTATGATGGGCTAGGTTGTATGTTGTTGATTTATAGCATGTGCTGTAGTTGTATGTAATTAACATTTATCAACACTACAGTATTTGTTAACATCACCACCAAGGCCAAGTGCTGCCCAGGTAATATGTGACAAAGCCTCCAAAATATTTTGGATTTGTTGATTTTGACGTTTCTTTTGCTGTCGTCGCCCAGTTAATTTCTGCTCGTTCTGTGCAAATTAATAAATGAACAAAGTTGTAGATAATTAGAGTACAAGCTGTAAATGGGTAAACGGTTCATTCAGTCTCTGTCTTTAAGATATTCAAGGTCAAGTTTCTGGCAAGTAGCTGATCTGATGTCCATGATTTTATCATATAACTGATAATAAGTTTGAATTGCATTCATCACAATGAAGCCAGCAAACGGAAGTTTACATTTTAACGGTTTCAATCCAATGACTTAAAGGCGTAAAAAAAACCAAAATGTTTCCCCCAGAATAAGTAAAATCTATTTTATCTAATCTATCTAATCTAAGTAAAATCTCCCAGTGCCTGGGAACACCTGCTGTTCTATTTTGCCATTTGTAATTGGGCAAATAGCAAGCAAAGCTACAAACTGCAGTCCAAGTGGCTGTGCTTAATTTCCTAGATGGCAGATGAGGAGCTTGTGAGGAAGATGCTGAGAGCGGTGCTGCAAGGGTCTGGCAAGGGTGGACTGTCCCTGTCGCACCTTCAGGAGGAGTATAAGGAGCTCATGGGTGAAGCCATACCCCACAGGCAGCTGGGCCACTCCACGCTGGACACATTTCTGCGCTCCATGCCCTCCGCGGTGCACGTGGACCGGGCTCGCTCTGGGGAGGTGAGACGAACCCTAGGTGCCACAAACACCTAGACTGAGGGGTTTGCGACGAAATACCAGTTTAGAATAAACCAGGGGTTTGAACGCTAGGAAGCTGAAGGAGAACGCGTGGAAATTCCCGTAGCGTGTCGTCATGTGCTGGTTAGCGTTGTTGCTGAGCAGTGTTTGATGTAATGTGTGCTGTAATAGTTCTTTGGACCTGTTAGTTGTAGTGTTCTGAAGTGGCCTCTATGTTATGTTCTCAGGAGACTTGAATTATAATAAAGACTTAACTAGAAAAAGGACTTAATGTTGCTTTGAGAGGTGGCCTTAGTGTATGGAGTTGTGGTCATCTTAGACCTTCTGCTTTATCTGCAGGTAATGTGTTATGCTACAGCAGGAAACGAGATGGGTCACATGACAAAGCTGGCAGCTCGACAGCATACATTTGAGAAGACGGGCCGGCCTCAAGTGGTCAACTGCCAGATGAGAGTCAAACCCTTTGCCCCTCTTGTGCTAAATGGTAAGACTGACAGTGTGCTTTCTCAAATTTCTCAAATCAATGGCTGGTTGTAAGCGTGAAGAGCACAGCTTTTGTCTGCTAAAAATTCAACAGACAAAAGGTTTTAGAACATGGGCAATTGTCCAGTTGTTAACAATAATGGTTCATAGTGCAAATTCATTCGCTGAATTTGCACTATGTTGCTAATGACAGCATGACTGATTGTTCTTATGGAACAAGAATGTTTGTCATGAAGGCCCTGAGTTGTTGTGTACCTGAGTTTTTGGTGTGTATCTCTATGGTGAACATGTCCTAGTTAAACTCCTCTGAGGAGGTATGGAGGGTTCTACAGATGCTAAGAGTTAAGATGTACAGTAGCCTGCTGTGAGCCAGTGCTGCCAGTACTCACTGATCATGAATCCGTGTTAGAATGCAAGCTTCCCACCTCTGCCAGTACTCACTGATTGTGGATCAGTGTTAGAGTGCAGTAATGGAGCAGTACAGTGATACAGCAGAAATCCAGCAGCTGTATTCTCGCTCACTTTAGAGACATGCTGAAACAAGGAAGGAGGAAGAGAGAGTAAGAGAGAGAGAGAGAGAGAGAGAGAGAGAGGAGGGGGGGACGGAACTGGAGAGAGAGAAAGCTGAAAGAAGTACATCAGGGTGGCACTGCATGGGCATCTCTTCCGAGAAATCCTTTCTCTCTTTTTCATTCTTCTGTTACTGGGTGAATTTGCTGCTGGGATGCCTTGCCTCCTTTCCTGTCCTCTTCTGTGGTCTTCTGTTCTTTCCCTTCCTTTTATTCTCTTTCTACGGTGAGGCTGCTAGCCCTGCGGAGCATTTACTGTAGGAACACGGCAGCCAGCGATGCATTTTACGTTCCTCTGCTTCCCCAAACGAGATTGGAAAGAGCATTATCACTGTGCTGCCTCTAGAGCACCTCTGCACAACAAACTACTCTGGTTTGTGCCAGATCAGAAGGTACGATGTCATGTTACAGTCAAGATGAGAGGTATGATGTCATGTTACAGTCAAGATAAGAGGTATGATGTCATGTTACAGTCAAGATGAGAGGTATGATGTCATGTTACAGTCAAGATAAGAGGTATGATGTCATGTTGGCTGGAAGAAAAAGGGTATGCTTACTGTGGTAGAGAGTGTTGGAGTTAATTAAATATTTATGAAATGGCTATAAGGTGATGATATATATAATGATAATATCATTGGGTGATATTACTGCATGTCAAAAAAGAGCTTGAGTGACTGTATTTATTGGAAATCATAAGGCAGACATTGAAGCTGGGTGCTTGAGTAAGGTTAATGTTTTGTTTTGAGGGAAGCTTGAAATGGACATATACCATGCTTTAGAATGCAACACAACTGTGAAAGCATCAATCATGTTTGTACTTTCAACATATAATTCTTAAACTGAATTATTGTCTCAGAATGAAGGGATAATCTGCTGGAGAATAAACATTACAGTTATTTTCCGTTGTTTTGCTGTATTTTGGTAGACTTTGTGACATTCTAATAGTATTACTTCTGATGTTTTATGTTTAAATCATTTGGCAGCATATTAGTTCAGTAACAACCACCCCCCCTTAACCTTGGCTCTTAACCTTATAATGTCATGATTTGGAGAGGCTCTAATTGAACATCTCCTCTTCTGCAGCGAATCCCAGGACATCTCTGAGGCAGCCTGATCACCAGAGTCACCAGGGGCGAATCGAAGGCCGCCCTGGGCTTCACGGCGACTCTCGGCCTGGAAGCATGAGGGGACCCCCTCCTGATGGGAGAGGCTGTAAACCTCGCAGTACACCACCCAGCACACCCAACAGACGACATGCCCCACCCACAGACAGGTAGGATAGAGAGTGAAGTGATGGAGCACTGCAGTCAGTAGGAAAGAGGCCATGCTGGTCAGATGATTGTTAATGTGTAACCGGAGTCATAAATAAAACTGAACACATTTTTTACTAGACACAGACAGCTGTGAGTGAGACATTGAACCACTGAGGGACACATAAAAAAACAGATGAATAATTACATGTAATCCTGCTCCCCCTTTCTCTCAGAGACTTCCCTGTTTGACTGTTTTCCCCCTGAGCTCCCTGCTGCTCTCTCTGGACGTTCCCTGACATGAATCAGAATTGCAGAGTGCAGCTCTGTTGAGTGAGCTTGGTGCTTATTCAGCGATGGAATGAATGCTGCTGCTATGACTGGTGTGTGTGTGTGTGTGTGTGTGTGTGTGTGTGTTTGTGGATGTGGATGTGTGCCAACAGCCAGTGCTTTTTAGAACAAACAA
>JAOXYF010000017.1:5561945-5601524 GCA_028565775.1 Sternarchorhynchus goeldii
GTGTGTGTGTGTGTGTGTGTGTGTGTGTTTGTGGATGTGGATGTGTGCCAACAGCCAGTGCTTTTTAGAACAAACAACTGACCTCACCCTTTGCACTGTTTTCTGTGATACATACTGTGGCACACACAACACAATGCAGTGCAGGGAGCAGGCAGTGGCAAAACCGAACAGGTGGCCCCGGGGTCACTCATCCTACTGCTATTCTCTGCTAGATTATCCAGTCTACATCAGTCCACAGTGAATCAGCAGTTTTTTTTTTGGTTTTAGCACACGCCATCTGATACCTAGAATAAGATGAAATAGGAGCTTCTATGCTTTATTGAGCAGTTTTGTTCTTGTTTGTATAGTTTGTCAAAGTGGGATGCAGAGATGTATACGCTTAGAACAATAACATTCTCATTCAGTCACCCACTGTATATCAATTAATGTTAATAGAAGTTAATAATAATCTTAATAATAAAGTGAATAAAGCTAATAATGTAGTTAATAATAATAAAGCTACACATTTTCCAATCCATTGTGAGATCGTTTGTGTTGTAATTTGGGTTAGTTTTGTGTCCGTCTTCAGAATGTTTTTCATGGTTTGTTGTATCAGACTGAGACATACAACATTTATTTATGGTGTGTGTTAAAAAAAACATTGGCAGGACAGGCAGGGAAAGGGATGAAGAAGCACAATTCTTCCTCCTCTACTTTTGTGTCACTAAAAATGTCTTGGCATTTTTATGTCTAGCAACCCAGTTACGAAGCAGTGCACGTTCTATGAGTCATTGTTCAAATTCACTTTGGGGTTAAGAGGGTGTGCAAAACAGGGATGAATTCCAAACACGGCTCTTATGTACTACATAGAGTGAACTTGTGCCTGAATCTAATCAATCTAGAAGACCGGGGTATGAAGAAAATTAAGCCACTTGAGATTTTATTACATCGTTTGTTGCTGGTACTTTTGTAACCTCTGAAAATGTTATGTGCCTCCAACTGGGAATTAATGATTCAACTTTTGGTACTTCCCTTATCTGTGATCCTTTAAATAGCAAACAAGATGCTGCTTGTTGATCAATGAATTGATTTCCTTACAAAATCACACAGGACACTCAAAATACTGACGTTAAAGCTCAGTATCATTGTTTTCTTTTTTGTTTAGACTGGACAAGAGGATGACCTTGCCATCCAGATACCAAAAAGAAGTCCATACCCACCTGTCTAGTAACCCTCATCAGAGCACTGGTGAGTTAATCATTACCCTTCAGTCATGAGCTGAAATAGTTTTTGTCAAAATATCTGTTTCTCTTCTTAGGTTAATTGTGACTAGGCAGGAGGCTAATGACTTTTACCCCTGAAGCAGAACCTTTGAACTGCTCAGTCAATGTAAAACAGAACTTCTTCTCCATAAGGAAAGCCTTTAAGAGCTTCAGCCAGACTTCAGACTTTCCTCTTTTAATGTCATGTCTAAGGAAAATGCCATGCAGAGGATCTTCATTAGAGTTTGTTAAGAACCCAGTGATTCTGTGCCCAAGGCAGGCTCTGCTCTTGTCATCTTGTCTTGTCACAGCAGGCCTTCAGATAAGTGTACTGTCTTGATGATACCATGAGCTAGACTCTGTCTACATGATTGCACTGGTTATTAACAATACGTTTATCTGAGATGAGTATGTGTTTGTGCAGTGATGGGAAGACCTGTCTATTACATCACTTAATTTTTTTTAAGTGTGTACATACTAGGAAGTTCTTTATAGTTTAGTTCTCCACAACATGTTTATGTTCTCATTGTACAAAGTATTTACAGCTCCTGTCCACTTGAATGAAAGCATGCCTGAACCAAAACCAAAGACATCCCATTCAAGCTCCTACAATTCCAAACTGGTGCAGTTTCGCCTCAAGGAAGTTCTGAGTAAGCACAGCAATGGTTTCTGGGTGTCTAAGCTTCCACAGCTGTATCGAGAGTTGTACAAACAAGACCTGCCAAGTAAAGCCATGAAAGATCTGGAACAATGGACACATATATGCATAGTGAGTGATCTCTGAATGTATCTATTTTTATGAACTTTAAGTAGTTATACTATGTTGTATTGCTACTGTGGCATTGTGATTTTCATTAATGAACAAAACAATCAATGTAAGTCATGTGGTAATTAAGCTTTGGCAGGGTGCGTACAATTTACACCTGAAAAATCATGCAATGCCAGATAAACTGATGACATCATAATTATTGATTGTGGTCAAAGTAGTTCAAAGGTTAGCACTGTATAAATACATGTTTAGGAACATGAGTCTGAATCTCTGAGCTGTTTTTCTTCAATATGCAGGTTGAGAAACCATGCAGTAGCAAACCTCAGGAGCTGCTATTGTACCCTGCTAAAGATATTAGCCAAGCGCTTGACCCACCTAGCCCTGCCACAACCCCTACAACAGACATAAAGTCTTCCTCCCTCAAGAAATCCCCCTCACAGGAACAGCAAGTGTCCAGAACACTGCCTTCTTCTGCATCTAATCCTATGGAGTCCCCCAAGGCTCTATCTGAAGACCTCAAGCAAAAGCTAGGAGTGTTGCTCCTCAAGTACAGCAGTGGTCTGTGGTTGCATGCCCTCCCTAAACTCTACCAGGACACTTACAAGTCCAAGCTACCTGAATTCATACTTGACAACTTGCATCTGTTGTCAGATATATGTGCCATTGACTACCCCATGCCGGACAACCCCAAAAGGGCAATTCTGTACGTGAAGATAGTGGAGGATGAAAACTGCAACCGAGGGGAATTGAAAGAACGGAAGGAAAGAAATGAAGTGGGCAGAGATCTCAGTTCTCAGGTCACACCCCAGCTCCTTATTCCCAAGGAAGAATACCCATCAGTGCTGGTGGTGGAAGCAAGAAGCACCAACAGTGTTGTTCTGAGGTGAAGGAAAGCACATGGTCCCATATTTTATCTGACCCTGTTTAGATCAAATCTAATTGCTTGCTAAAACACAGTAAAGTGAGATTTGGGGGTTGGTGTGTGTGTTTGCATATCGGTTCACAGATACATAGGTGAAGGGTACTCCAGGGCTCAGGAGAAGATGGAAGACATTATGAAGGAGTTCTACAAACAAGACAACACCAAGAAGCCCTTGGTCTCACTGCCATCAGGCCAACTAGCTGCAGTCTATGTTGAAGAAGAAGAGGAGATCCTTCGCGCACAAGTGTGTGAGGTCATGTCTGACAAGGTTAAGGTATGTTCACTGAAGGCTAGCACTTAAAGCTGAACATTGAGTCAGTGTGAATAGTTAATTATGAGTGGTACAGAATAAAATGTGGCGATTTTAGGACTTTGCCTGTATATCTCCTCTGAACAACTGTATCTCTTCATGTGATTGGTTAAGAGAAGAAATTATTATCCATTGCTCATTTGTGATGTTACAGGTTTATTATGTGGATCATGGCTTCTCTGAAGTCATAAGTAAAAGCAAGTTGCTGGAGTTGCATGAGAAGTTTCTCAGTTTGCCTTTCCAAGCCGCAAAATGTAAATTGGCTGGTGAGTTGAAATTTACGGTTAACCTTACGAGTTCATATTCACAAACTCTAATCTGAGGTATATCCTTCATAAATGTATGACTCTGTCGCTTCCATGCTTGTGCGGTTTTGATGGATTTATGCATTTGTGTATGTTAGGCCTTGAGTCCTTTTGTCAGGAGCCAGCTGTGCTGCAAAGATTTGACTCCCTGGCAAGTGGTAAAATCTTACTGGCTGAGCTCCTAGAGCGAGATGAGATTCCTTTGATGGTGTTATATGATACTTCACAGGATGATGATGTTAATATCAATGCTGCTTGCCTGAAAGCCCTTCAGGAGAAATCTT
The DNA here is from genome assembly GCA_028565775.1 of Sternarchorhynchus goeldii. NCBI lineage: Eukaryota > Metazoa > Chordata > Actinopteri > Gymnotiformes > Apteronotidae > Sternarchorhynchus > Sternarchorhynchus goeldii. The sequence continues at coordinate 5,565,777 of JAOXYF010000017.1, forward strand.
TAGAGGTCCCTTTGCAGGTACCTGGCTGATCAGAATTCTGTAAAAAATAAAAAAATAAAAATATCACATCTTAAATCTTTCAGGTCATACGAGCTGTTTAATTTTATTTCACTCATTTCATGTTTGGTTCTCTGTTGAGTAGTATGTGATAACGTATTTTCTCCTATAGGTGAACAGTACTTACATGAATGTGAGTGTGACCCATGTGTGTTCAGATGGGACGTTCTTCTGCAAGCTGCCTTCTCAAGGACTGACCAAACTCAACGAGATCCTAGACAAGACAGAGTCATATTTTCAGTCCCAGGTGTGTGGAATTACTAGATTGTTTCTTTGCAAAGGTATGTGAACAGAGACAGACTACGATTTAAGGACATAATGAGATTAGAAGATTCATGTAATCATGAGCCATGTTAATCGCTAGTAAACAGTGACCTGCTGGCATTAATGTGTGCTTCAAATAGAACATTGGATGTAGAACTTATACTGTAAAATTGACCTTACTTATAATACACAGTACTGCACATGGATACTACACAAGTGAATTATTGTGTAAAAAACTGTAATTTTTTATTTCTATAATTTTCAGTTTAATAATATGAATCGACACTTTTTATAGACTTTATAATCCTAATGAAAACAAAAATAGTTCCTTATTTTTTCTTGTGTGATAGGTCACATCAGAATTGTTGGTTTCTAGACCTTTCTGTGGAAAAAACTGTCTGGCTCGCTACAAAGGCAAATGGTCTCGGGCTGAGGTAAGGCAGAATCAGCTAGTTCATTTGGAAATAAAATTGAACAAAAGTCATATCGGTTTTAAATACAAGCTGGTTTGTACTGCTATATGCATTAAGATGCCATATTTTCTTAAAGTGTAATTTACTCCATGTCAACAGTTTTATACATATAATTGACTTATGGGAAGATAAGATTAAGTTTAATATCAGCACCTTAAAATAAAAAATCCTAAGCACTGGGGGAGAGGAGGGTATTTTTTCTCACAATTTGTGACTTTAGTCCCAATGGCTAGCATAAAAAAGACATCTAGAAAATGATTGTCTATTGTCAGTATGCTATTGTTGATTTTATTATTGAGTTAAGTTTAAACACTGGGAAATGTACTTAAAGTTATATTTGATCAGTTCAATAACAACATGTAATTGGAAACTACTTGCTGTATTCAGATAACTAATCTCCATGGTAGCCGTGTCCTGGACATCCTTTTTGTGGATCTGGGGGTCCAGTCATCTGTTGAAGTCATCGAGCTAAGGGAAATACCATCTCCTTTTCTACGAGACTTTGTCTCAATCCCACCCCAGGTCAGCAAGCCATAAAAATATTTTCTCACATTTTTAATTCATGTCCAGCTTGAACTCACATGAACAATGTATCAGTAATTTAACACTGACTATTTGCAGACTCACCATAAAGACTCTTATTATATATACTCATGCACATATCCTCTCTCTGTCTCCATAGGTGGTCAAGTGCTGTTTAGCTGATTTGTCTGAGAGTGTTGGCTCTTGGACTCCAGATGCCATACAGAGGCTTAGAGACACAATTCTCAACTGCAGTGACTGCAGCTTGAAGGCCAGCACTTTATTCTAGATCCCACTATTAATATTACAATAATGGTTAATAATGGTTACATTAATAATGGTTACATTAATAATGGTTACATTAATGGTTAATATCAGCACCTATGTTGGTAAATAAAGGTTTTGCATATTGAACATTACATGTACCTTTTATTCCTTTTATGCTGTTAAATATTGTTTGTATTATTTGCTCTTATTAAGTGATACTATGAAAGAATTTAGTTTTGCATTTAAGTGTTTTTCTTGTTGTTGTGCCCAGTGAAATCCACCACAACCACCAACAAAAAATGTAAGCTAATGTAAACTCTTATCAACCTTTATCATTTTCTTTTCCAGATAGTTAAAGTAGAAGAGAACAAACACCTGGCCCATATCTACCTGTTTACCAGCAAGAATGTTCACAATCGTAACAGCAGCCTCAACTGCCACCTTGTGGACTCAGATCTCTGGAAGCACCAGAAAGACGTCTTCCTAAGCACCCAGGCCACTCTGAAAGCACCCTGTGCCCCTAAAACCCCCATCACCATAGCTACCTCCACCGGCGTTTCCAACTCAAGTGTTAATGGAGCAGGCAAGCCTCAGCACATGCCCACGAGAGCAGCTCTCCAGTCATCTTCTGGTGGAAGGCTTCCAGGCACTCCATCCAGGATTCTGCCTCTACCACCTGTTCTGGAGCTGCCCCAGGTGGGGAAGAATATGGACGTTTATGTGTCAGTAGCATGCCACCCGGGGCATTTTGTGCTACAGCCATGGCAAGATATGTACAAGCTTGTGGTTTTAATGGGAGAGATGATTCTGTACTATAACAAGACAGATGAGAAACTGATCACGGTGGAGAAGAACCAGGTGTATGCTGCCAAGGTGGAGAGCGAGTGAGTGTGCATACAGCTGAATGAAGCGCTGTAGATTTCTATGTGAGGAAATGCTTTATTCTATGGTTTTACTCGTGATGGCTGCTGTGTTGATCCTCAACGCTTCTTCAGTTTCAGTACAATGATATAACAATATAGCAATGATATAATGACCGTAAAGAATTATTACTCAGTCTCTTTATTAACATGACACAATTTCAGAGCAAACTGGCTTCTACGTGCAAAATTCAGTATTTTGTGTGGCCTCCATTGGCACTATGTACATCTTGAACTCGTTTTAGGTAGACTTTCCTGAAGGTCTCTGAAATAATTTTCTGATATACTGTACCAGGCTATAAGAGACTTTAAGAGAGCCAGTTTCCTGCTGCTGGCCTAGTGTAAGGGTATGTCACAGAAATACTTGCCATTGTAACTAATAGAAGCTGTTTTTTCAGATCTGTTTTGTAATACTGCAGACACATTTCCTGTATTTTCTGGTTGTATTCTAATGTAGACTGAGAAATAATTATATATGGTGTTTATGCCATTGCTAAAACAACAAATTTTAATGGTGGCCTAAGACTTTTGCTAAGTATTGTATATTTACATAAAAAATAAAAACATGCTACAGATGATCTCATAACAACCAAGATATGTATGTTTGTCTATAGTTGGTATCGAGTGCTTGTGAAAGGAGTGCTCAGTAATGGCCTGGTGTCAGTGTATGAGCTGGACTACGGCAAGCATGAGGTGGTGAGCTGCTCTCTGCTGAGACCCCTCATCCTCGAGTTCCGCCAGCTCCCTTTTCAGGGCATCACTGCTCAGCTCGCAGGTAAAGAGCTTCATTTACTGGAAGTTTTTTGCTCTGTCAGTCATTCTAAATAGGTGGAACTTTGGTCCCTGGAAAGTGAAATGCTTTTAGCTTCTGACTATTATGGAAAGCATTTGGTAGGTTAAAAGTCATAGGAAAAATATTTGGTGTAATGGTATGAATACAAAGTCTTCAGTTGAGAAAGTGCTTGTTTGTGCTCTCAGTTACCTCTGAGAGTTAACAGCTCCATTTTTTTATAAAATTTTACAAATGATTATTATTTTTTAATTAATATAATGAATGTTGACAATTAGCAGCTCTGCCATTCATTGTTTTTATCTATACTTTATCTTTACCAAGGCTCATTTGTCTCAAATATTAGATTCATAATACTCATAGCAGTACTGTACTCTACCTGAGCACTTGATTAGGCCCTTAACATAACTATTTGAACACAAGACTATTACTTGCTCACTGCTGTCTTAGATTCTTTGGGCAATGAAAATACATTTATACATTCCAGCAAATCGCATGTTTTGACAGTGGCGTAGTGGTGCTTTGGCTGCCTAGGAGAAGAACCTTTTATGGAATAGCAAGGAAAACAAGATTAAATGAGACCTGTTTTTTGTTCTGTACTACAATAGGTTGGACACACACACTACTATTCTGTCTCAAATCTTCAAATCCCTAACCACTTATAATCCTCTTATAGGGGTTAAACCCAGGAAGTGGTCTGAAGAGGCTTCCATTGTGTTCAGGAACCATGTTGAGAAAAAGCCCCTGGTGGCTCAGCTGGATTCAGTGCAGGAAACAGAGGAGCCCTGGAACCGAAGGGTCACAGTATACCTGGTGGACACTTCCCAGGAGGACAGGGACATCTGGGTCCATGACCTTATGGCTGAGTTTGCGGATGAGCTCATTACAGAAGCATAACAGCCTTGGTAGCCTGTTAGTGTGTGTTCTTATAAGTTTCTTTTTTTGTGAGTTCCCTCATGGGTTACTCCATCTGGACGGGCTGCTTTCATCTGACTTGTATTATAGGTAAGTGGAGAACAGAGTGAATGTACTAAACAGGCCAGCTGAAGAAGTGCTTCTCCATTATTGCAGGCAGAATTATGCTAGTGTTTGAGTGTCTCTCCCTTCAACATAGATCCCAACTTTTAACCGTACTCATCTTTAAGCATGTAATAATACATTGTGATGGGCCATCAAATCAAAGCATGCTTTGTCTAACGAGTCTGGGAAGGGATCGAAGGTGAACAGAGAACAAAGCACCTGTGCCAAGTTTAGCTGTCATGCAATATTCTTATTAAATTTATGGTACAATAAAAAAAAGATCTTTAGATCAGACTATTCAAAGATAATGACAGGCATGTTTAAATCTGGCTAGTTTTAGGATTTAAGTTTGTCACTTCTAGTTTACCATTCTGCAGTTAACTGAAGTCATAAACACACAATTATTTTTGGCCTTTGACAAGGCCATCATTCTTTTCCAAGGGAACAAAGTTTACATGACCAGGCTTGAGGGAGTAAAATTAACAAGTTGTTTACAAAACTAGTGAAACATTCCCATTCTTCCATAAATGAGGCTCCATGTGTTAAATTTCAATACTTGGATTTTGCTGCTATTTCTTTCTGTTATAACTTAAACAGGCTGTTTATAATGTGCGGTTTTGCAAAAGTCTGACTGTAGTCGTATAACTGAAAACATAAGACTACATCCCTAACATTGGTTTGGTTAAGTGGCTGAGTTTTATTTAGCTAAATATATCTTGATTGTTTATGAACATAAACTAAAGCACTGACAAGTATGACTAACCCTATGGTTAACTGCAACTGCAAAGTGTGAGAAATAAAGGAGAGAAACCACTGATTGCAGTGTTGTTTTTGATGACATAACTTGTATTTGACCAGTCCAAAAATGACAGGACATTATCCATCTTGTAACTTGATCCTTTTAGTCAGCTTTTCCAAGATATGTACCCCATTTTGGTTTATTTTTATTTTTTTATTATTCCAGATAGATATAACAATATGATAAACACATGACCCTGCTTTAGGAAAGATTTTTATACATCAGTGTTTTATTCATGCAGTCATTCAGTAAGCAGGACAAGTTAAATAGAAACTATGGAAGTGTTGGGTCGTGCCTCTGGGACAGAACGACATAATGACTCAAAGAACCATGAGAGCTGTCTGTGACATCACCCAACCCCTTTGTGACATCACTGCAGTTCATCCAGCACCAGCCGACAGCACTCCCCCACTTTGGCCGGATCTGATACGCTGGCATACTTTGTGATCTGTGAAGCGACACCCAACGAGCGTGCAAGGTCTTTGGCCGTACTGTCCCCGGCCACCGTAGTCCCCAGGGCTACCAGCAGCCTGAAGACGGCCTCTTTGTCCTGCACTACCTCCAGGGCACTGCTAGCGACAGACAGGCATTGCGCTTTGGCCTCCAGCTCAGACGGCTGCCCGTGCAGCACGCCTGCGTAGTTGAGCACCAGAGTGGCCAGCGCCACGTGGATGTTCTTGTTGCAGACGGTGCGGAGGTCGGCAGCCCGCGAGAGGACGGCCTCACGCTGGCCCAGCAGCAGAGTGCGGCCGCGGGAGCCGGCAAAGCAGTTGCAGAAGGTACGCAGGGCCAGCATCTGGTTGGCCGGCCGGCCCTGCGGCGACATGAGGCCCAGCAGGTGGTTGCAGAGGCTGGAGCCCTCCGTGCCTCCACAGAGTTGGGCGTTAATCTCCGGGTGTCGCACGGCCAAGCGCAGGATGTCCAATACAGGGAAGACGATGTCTGTGGTGGGGTTACATTGTAACTCAGTATCACTGCAACGTCGTATGGCGATCAATGGTGCAGCTGTGATGTGTGTTATCATTAAGAGCCATCATGAACTAAACTAATGGCAATGTGATCCATACCCTCAGGCCAGTGGCTGGTCCTCCAGAGTATGCTGATCTGCTCTGCTGTGGGTTGATCCGGGCTCTTGAGGTCTGAGACAGTGTGCAGAAGCCTCTCTAGGCTGTCAAACACCACCTCACTTAGCCTGTGGTCCTGAGGAGCATTTCCATTTAGCTCCCGTAGCTTTGCTAATGCACACATTACACATTAGAGATTTGGAGGAAAAAAAAGTATGTTTAAATTAATGTTTTAGTGAACCAAAAATAATACTAATTTAAAACGCTGTAGGCTGTAACTGGTAAATCTAACAAAAAGTGCTGATTATAGAGAAATCAAGCATATTTCACAAAACTCATTTAGTATATAAATGATATGGGTAAGGCTCACTCAGCTACCCTAATATCGTTATTTTACTAGCTATTTACCTACTAATGCTTCACTTTTGGGCGGCAGACTTACCAAGGATCTGTGTTGCATTGGCCTGTTCAAACATAACTCCATCAGTTTTGGGAAAGTAAATATTTGTGGCACCTTTCTGGAGAACAGCAGGAGAGTAGGCACTACCACCTGAGGAGGCATACGAGGAGTGAGCATCACATATGTGAGGAGGCCTTCCTACGCAGCGTGGCCTGTTATGCTACCTGTGAAGGGATCGGCTGCACCCGCGGTGGCAGAGCCAGGAGAACCTGCTCCAGGTATGTATCGCCCAGCACCTGCAAAAACTAGCAACACTTAACTATGCTCTTATGCAATAAAAGCAGACCAGAGTATGATCACGGCAGACAGGAATTACCAGTGAAGGGATCTGCACCAAAGGGTTCTGTTCCTCCTCCCAGCCCAGGAATATAACGTCCTGAACCTGGACCGAACCACAGAAGAGAGCTGTAGTATGACCAATACAAACTAAGCATATGTTTATGGCTTAAATTTATATTTAAGCCTATATTTAACAGGTACCATTCGAAGAACTAGCAGTCAACATTCAAGCCAGTGTCAGCTGTAACAGTGAGAGTTGGAAAATGACAGAGGGCTGCTTGCCTGTGAAAGGGTCTACTGCTGTGGCTGGTGCTGGCCCCAGAGTGTGGCCTTTAGTGTTCTCGATGATAAAGTTAGCAACTTGGTCGAGGAACATGGCATTTAGGTCATTCTTTTGCAGGAAGTTGTGTGCCACCAGCCAAGGGTCATCATTCATGTTATAGGGCAGTTTTAAGGAGGGCCCACCCTCATTCACATCAATGGTAAACACAAAATCATACTCCTGGAAGTGAAACAGATTCTTGTTCAGTTTCCTACACTGTTTATTTTGGTAATTTTTGAATCAGTGTTTAATGTAAACAATAAACTGGTAATTCAGATCTGTGAAGTTCATATATCATAGTTTGAAAAACAAGTATGATCTTAAATCATATGCAGCATATTGCAAATAACTACAGCCCAAGAGCGTCCTAATTAAGGACAAGAAGGCAGATACCTACAACTAGAAAACAAACATGCCCCCAGGAATCTTGCTTTAGGTAATAATTATATCATGAATTTTTACAAGAATGCATGCATTGCCTAGGAACCTCTGTGCATTCCTATTGATGTTTATGGGTTCTTACCTTGCCCTCATACATTACTCTCTTGGAGTTCTGCTGGGAAGACCCTCCCACTACGTCTCCAATCTTCACCCAGCGGCTTTCGCTCATGCTCCACTGGTATGCCTCCACATTAGTTCCTTCCTTTATGAGTCGGGTCTGCCCATCTCGATTTCCTACACACACGGACTAAATTACTGTACTGCTGGAATACTTTTCAGACCTTTCTTGGCACATGATGGTTATAAATGAGACTGATCGAAGAAGGACTACAATAACAGCTTTATAACAAGTCCTGTTCACCTGGCTCATTTAAGTGTTCCCTGCCAGGTAAATCTTCAGTCTTGATGTCTCCCAGGTCTCCGGACTTTGGGTCAATGGTGGCCTTGGAGAGCTCATCTTCAAATGCCTTCAGTTCCTCAGCACTTGCTACACGCTCCTCGCTCTCAGTAAACACACGGATAACACCGTCGCTGTGGACAATGCACAAAACTTTGTCTCTACTATTTTGTAAGCACTACATTATTTTGTTCCTTTATAAATGTATCCAAGATGTATTACAAATACAGGTATGGGTTCTGGGTACAGAAGTCTTTTGAAAAATGCCCTTAGTCTTCCATTATAAATGTCTTTCAAGTCAGCCGTCTTTTCTAAATATAAGGAAAGGCATTTAATGTCTATGATAATTAGCTAAACACTATACGGATATGCTAGAAATTTCTTAAAATGGTTAAATATTCTTTAAAAGATAAGAAGTTGTTTAGTTTTAGCAGTGCATATGAAGCATGTACCTTGCCCCTACAGCAATATCTCCATTGGGCAGCACACAGCAGCACCAAACAGACTGGGCAGGCAGTCGGATGGTCTGAGTGCATTCCCCCTTCTTCCAGATCCTTACAGTCCTGTCCTCTCCTGTGCTTATGAAGTCTAACAGAAAGAGAGGGAACGGCTTGTCATTCCTTTACACAAATCCTATATTATTAATAAAGCACTTCCATATAAAATCTGACAGCAGCATTGTAGTATGTCTAGCCTATATGATACCATTATGTAGAAATTAATTATAAAGAGCAGACAGCCAGAGTAATCAAACTACATTCCTCCTTGTTTGTTTAATTCACTTTACAAATCCAGGATTGCCAAAAAAAAAAAAAGGAGAAAAGAATGCCATCTGAACCTTGTCCATTGGGGCAGACAGCCAGACTGTAGATATAGTTAGTGTGACTGTAGTACACTTGAACACATTCTCCTGTCACCATCCATCGTCTGATGCTGGCATCATTGCTGCAGGAGAAAAACTCCACATCGTTCACCACAGCTAGTCCTCTCACACAGTCCTCATGACCTGCAACGGATAGAGAAATATGTCAACACTGAGCTCTAGTGGTGATCTGTCAAAATGAAACAGATCCACTCCTTTGTGTATCTACCAGACAAGAGGTGAACATACCACAGCTAAACACCTCATACCAACAAGTAAACAACTTATAAAATGGGCAGGGCTCACCTGAATATGTTTTTTCACAGCGGCCAGCCTTCCAGAGCTTAATTGTCTTGTCAGCAGATCCTGTGAGCATAAGACCCTGCTCGGGCAAAATTACTACAGCCCAGACAGCTGCTGTGTGTCCCTTACAGTTGAAAACAAAAACAAACAAAAACATATATGTTTATTTGTACAAATATATGTACACTGCACACATTAGGTGTAATGTCCGTTTTGATCCCTTGAAGGAACAGAACAAAGCAAATTCCATGCAACATCAGTTGTCATTCTGTTCCCAATGTAAAATTAGTAAAATTACCTGTAAAGTCATCATACACTTGTCACTAAGCCAAACCTTCGCTGTGGTGTCCCATGATCCACTCAATAATGTCCCAAACTTCCCAGCTGAGAGTGCACAAACTGGGAACATCAAAAGCAGAAAGTTGGAATAGTCAAACTGCATTTGATTAGGTATGACTGATCTTTAGTATCAGGCTAACCACTCCTTACGTCAAACCAAGTTGTCAGAATGACAGCACCTGTGTTTTTGTGTCCCTTTAGAGTGAACAAGGGATCCGATCGGTCCAGTGAGAAAACGCAGATGTTGCTGTCGTTGCCGCCGGTCGCTATGAGTCCACGGGGGTATTTTTCATTGGGGGCGATGATGCAGACACAAGAAACAAAGTTCGTATGGCCATTCATACAGCGCATCTCCTTGAAGCCTCTGTTTTCACTAGGGAATGAAAAAAACCCACAAAGAAAGAATCAAAAGACACGTTTTGCTCTTGATCTAACCTAGTCTAAAATGCAGTTTCAGTCACCGATAGATTGGTTAGCTTTTGCGGGAAACTTCCGACACACTTAATGACTTGGCGCATTAGTTAACAGTGTAACTTAATGCTAACAACTAGCTACTTAGCTAGCTAGACAAGTTAGCTTGCTAGCTAAGCTACAGATTTTGGTCAGTCCGGTTGCTGTAAATACAATCTCTTAGGTTAGCGGTTAGCTACGTAGCCGGCTACCTTGAATTTGGGACCCAGACTCTGGCAGTTCTATCTCGCGACACAGAAACGAAGGCTCCTTCAGGGAAAATTGTAGTTGCAAGGCCCCTGACGTCCAACTCATGGCCCACAACTGAACAACTCAGCCTATAGGTGCTAGGTGATGCCATTGTGAGTAGTGACAGACACGCTTACCTAGCTAACTAACAGTAAGCAACAGAACCAGGAACTGACACAGCAACAGCAGCCGGAGAAGTTGCAGCAAAGATTTCTGGGTAAAGCTTTTACAAGATAATGTATCGGCTTTGAAACTTTTTAATGTAGCTTAAGAACGGAATAAAAAGTAGATAGTGTAAATTCCTATGTTTGTATTTATGCCACATTTATCAGGAGTGTTAGAATGTTTTGCGGAATTATATTCTGTTTTTTTTCTTGATTTAGCTGCTTGTTTTATTGGTTGAACTTTAACCCGGAATCAAATACTTTTTGTTCCTTCGTACGCAAGTGTCATCTATAACAAGAGACATGTCAAGGAACACGAGAATAACACTAATATTTGGAGGCTTCATTGCTGCTGTCACAGCAGCTTTTTATCCTATATATTTCTATCCTATTACTCATATTGATGAATACAGTAAGTTACTTGTAGTTTACGATTAACGATTATTTATGCGTGTTGTTTTGGCTTTAGCTTGGCGATAATGATATCTACCTTGCTAATATACACTAGATATTGCTACATAGTACACTACAGTAGAAGTACAGTAAAACAGTAATACAGCAGAAGCCAAAAACAATTCGTATCCTACCGAAAGGTTGTTTACTGACAAATTATTTTGCTACTGTTGCATACATGCTTTTTCTTCAGGCTCGCTAGGTTTGTTAGCTATCTAGCTGGTTAGATTGGCATTTACGCCAACCGTGTATCACTTGAAGTGGTAAAGGATAAATCTTTCTAATCTTAAAATTTGCAGAGCAAATCCAGAACGTAAATCGAGCTGGAATCAATCAAGAAGATATTCAACCTGTTGGTACGTCAAGTTCCTTGCTGTATCCAGAATCAATAGTTAATAGCTGTCAAGTGTATAACAAAAACATAAACATGGGTTAAGATATATCCATATTTATTTGAACCTTGGCCATCAAGTTTGTATTTTATTATTATTTTTTAAATTATTTTATTTATAGTTTTTATTTGATCTATTTATTTGTAGCGTATAAAATATTGCGCCCTAGCAGTCTGCATTGTTGTTTATATCTCTCTTTCCTTTTTTAAAATTAGGTCTGAAGGTATGGTCAGATCCATTCAAACCAAAGTCGTGATGTCATTCCAGTGATTGAAACATGACATGACAGGAGAGGAGATTTTCAAGCATGGATATGCTGTTGTATACATATCTGGTATACGTATCAGATCCTCAGACAATATTGCTCTATAATCACTTTTTCCCTTTCCTTTCCTCAATGATGAAGTGCATGAGTAAATGAAATAAACCTTTTGCTGTGGAGAAACCTGTGTGTTGCCTGTTTCTCTGCTGTAACACACCTAGTCTGTCTCATGCAGGAGCTGATTATAAGCAGGGAGTCAGGTGTGCTACAGTGGGGAAAATGGTACAATGCAGAGATCCTAAAAATGAGATCGACTGGTGTGATTTTTCAACAGCTACTTTACTGTGTGAGTAAAGTTTGGTCAGAAGTGTTCTCTTAAATGAACACAGAATAGAAGTGTGCTTACTTGTAACATTTAGTAAACCAAGATTTACATGCAGATTACATTGGCATTATTTTTTTCTAAATTTTTTTTTTTTTGCATCAAGCAAACTGCCACTTACGATGTATTTTAATGTGTGACATGGTGTTTTCCAGACTCAATAGCTACACTGTTCTTTGTTATGGCACAAGATATACTCTAGGGGGAGCACAAAGCCTTTTGAACAGCAGTTTCTGCAACACAACAAAAGAGATTTCTAAAGCTGTTTTGGGGAGTGGGAAAAAAAAAAAAAAAAATATATATATATATATATATATATATATATGTTTGTGTGTCTGTGCAAATTAAAATAAAAATGCTTCACATCATCTTAGGCACTATATTATTTAGTGGAAACGTGACTCCATCCTTTTCTATCAGTGTAGTAACTTTAGTGCTCCTTTAGAAATTTGCTCAAAAGGACTGAATACATATTGCTTTTACAAATTTGATACTTTGCGGTTAAGATTAGGCCTTTGAATTGTTTTTGGGGCTTTCGAGCCAGATGGAAACATACAGAATAACTTCTTATACACACCCTCGCTAATCAATAATACCACTGCAGAGCCTCGGATACAATCACATCTTCAGTACGACTACCTCTCTTTCATGAATGTTCTGCTTAAATAACAATGAACATATTGGCCTGCCAGAGAAGGTGTTTTTGTTTCGGGTTAGCCATCTTTTGAACTGTCACGCCTGTGAACAATGAGATCTATAGTTGATTGAAACCTGGTTAAATTAAGTTTTGATTAATACATTTCATTAATGAATTTATTTTTTTTTCTTTATGTAAATACAAGGTAAACTTAAAGATTATTTTGAAATAGTTAGCTTTCCTTCTGCTTTACTTTGATTAGATCTCTTGTATTATATTGGCAGTAAGACTTGGAAGGGTCCTTTGGCAGCAAGAAGTTGCGAAACAAAATCTGTAACCTGAGAGAAGTGCTGCCCCAGGCAAGTCCCGTTGTCATAGGAACAAGACTGCGCCCACACCTGTGTAGCGGTACAGCCCAAGGCCTTGCTCGTGTTAGAAGTGTTTCGTGTCTGCGCGTGCGTACGTGCATGTGTTTATATATACGTGCATGCAAGTGTGAGAACTTTAGTGTGTACTGAGTGATTGCGTCTAGATCTGTTTAATTATTAAATGTAATACTACTTTTTTGTTAGCTTTCTGTTATGTAACTAAAATTACGGAAAACAAACACTCCATTTAGTAGAGATGTTGTTAGACACAGCTACTATAAAGTGAGGTTTAATTATCTATAGCTGTCCAATGTCTGTCTCGCGGAGGTCTGTTATATGTCCTTAAAGTGTGGTTTGCTGAACGAACGTGTGTTTTAAACACCGCTCTAACGTTTTGGGATAATCTTCCTGCGTTCCATTTGAAGTACTTTGGGGCTTTTGAGCAGTATTGTGTCTGCTAAAAGTATCCGAATGACAGAGAGAGAGGGAAAAATGAGAGGGCTTATGAGGGGAAGCAGGGTCCTGTCTCCCGCGAGAGCCTCTGCATAGCCAAGAACTGACATAATATCTCCGCACTACCACAAAGAACACATCGCTAACCCTCAGCGGAGAGCGTGCCAGCGCAGCAGCTGCCAAACGCAATAACACTCAACACCCCCCCACCCCCGCCCCCCACAACTCTCTCCTCTCTCTCCCTCGCCAATCAACAAACCCCATTGTTTATGAGACGCTGTTATTGTTGGTCACTGTTCAAAAAACAAAAGAAAAATTCCAGGGACCGGCCGGCCGTGCGAAGGCCTTTCAGAGCACAGAGCGGGCGAAAAGGAGAGCGAGAAGAGTGCAGAATTCCTCTCATTCCTTGCACGGTGTTTTCAATACTCCTGAAACGACGAGGCTTTTGGGACATGGTCCCAGATTGAGCTATCAAGGGGATAATGTTAAAGAGGTACATCAAGTAGAAGAATGAGGGTGCAGCCCAACGTTCTTCCAGTTAGCTTGTAATAAGCACCTCAAAGACTTTCATTTACAATTACACCCTGAGTGGTGAAACTTGGTAATACAAAAAAACCCAGAAGCCATTTACCGAGGTATTTCTGGCTACTTCACAAGATATGTCAATCTTCCCGGAACGTATTGTTACTGCTGACAGATAGAATAGGGTTTGTGTTTTTAGCCTTTCTTATTGTCAGAGGTTGTGTCAGCTAAGGGACTAGAGGCTGGTGAACATGCCAAAATGACTGAGGAATGGTAGAAAAGATTTCCATGGAGGAACAGACGAATAAATGCGCGAGCAGCCTCCAGACATGACCGGAGTCGTCAAATTAGAAGAGAACAGGAAGTGCAAAACATGGTGGATATGTGCATTGGGATGTTTGAGGTAGAACAATAACAGGCAGTGATTGTGAATACCGCGCTTCCAGAGAGTTTGTCTCTCTCGCTAAAATACTGAGAATTGCATTGAATTAGCCTTTTTCTATTAACGTTAAGGCAAGTTAAGTTATGCTTCTATGCGGATAATATATCAGTTTGGTTTCTTCGTTTTTGCAATGAGAAACGGAGCCGCGTCTTCATGTTCTTGTCGCACACTTGATGCCCCCTTATCAAATGTAGCTATGTAGACCGACATGCACACTTGTTGGTTCATACTCGAGACGCACACGCGTAGTCTCTCACACGCTCGCGCAGTCAATTATAGAGGCCTCAAATTCTTGTTCCCCACAATGAATATTTCTTGCATTCAGAACAATGTGCAGCGATGACTGCGTTCTTGGCTTACCAGGCTGAGAGAGCAGATAGTGTAACTATTTAGCAATGTCTGGAAAAATGGGCTCCAGGAGGTAGGCCTCTGTCCCTGATGGTATGGCCATGAGCCAGAGAAAAAGAGCATCTTTCAAGTCATGCACGGAGGCACAAGCGTGAGTACAACTGCTTACTGGAAGGCTGATTTTTTTCTGTGTGCGGGCAGATGCAAAACGTCTTTTACGGTCTTGCAGTTGGTTCATAACCACAGGCCAAAGTTGTGGTTGGCAGTGGGTTGAATCCCTGCTTTTCCATCTTTGCCTGGGCATTTCTCATTTGCTTATGCTTTTTATTTGTGTGTGTGTGTGTGTGTGTGTGTTTGTTTCAGACGTCTAATCAATGCAGTATGCAGATTGGGAAATTCAAGATGAATAATGTTCGGCATGTTTTTACAGTGTTCTCATTTATTTAAAACTTGGTTATGTTGTGGTACAGCAGTATAGTTGTTGAACTTGGTAGGTACATAGTTTTCCAGTTCTGTAAAGGATGTTACTGCATCTGTTTGAAAGGATCAAGTCATAAAATCTTAAATTGTAAATTACAACCTGTTATAGAGTTTACACTTTACTATTCCAATAATAATAATAATAATTTTTTATCTGCTTTTTCCCAGTAGTGATGTAACATAACATCTCTCATTGGACTTTTAAATAAAAGTGGTACTCTAATGCTTGTCTGCCAGTCCCTTGGCTTAGCTGTCTGTTGAAGTGGCTTTGTGTTTTATATGGGCTCTTGTAGTACTTATATGAATCACATAAATAATCTGCAGGGGGGCTGTTGCTTTGGGCTGCAGTTCCTGTCTGACTAGACCGAGGTGGCTGTAGCATAGCCATCCATCCGCACTGAGAAAAGAGGGCAAAAGGTGTCTGATTTACCACTCCCATTAAATACCGACAGTTTTAGCCATGAAAATAGTTCCACTTCATATCAAAGCAATCTTCCACATTAAATTCCATGGAAACCTCTTTAACCTTGTTATTTTATGAGTTCCACTGAGTTTTATTCATATTTCCTGGCAGAGGGTCATAGCTTCAACCTCAAGAGCAAAATAACAATAAACATCGAGGCCTCTGGGCGATCTTGTGAGAAACTTGACAGAGAAGGGGGTGTTCAATGGCTGTGATGGCGACTTAACTTCCAAGAGCCAAATACCTCTGTAATAGTAAAAGCACTGGAGTTAATCAAGGATTTATGAAACAAATTAAAACAGTGAATGGTAGACAGGAAAAAGCTTTTTGACTCTATGAAATGCTATGGGGGTTTCATAGATCATATCCAATGGAAATGGTACTTTGGACACCATTGTGTTTTCATTGGTCATTTAGTGAGGCACAGAACACAATCCCTATTTTCATTTGGGCAACTGATCTTCCCACAAATAAAATATCAAAAAAATAAACAACTCAAACCAGGCAGCATTTTCATCACTCAAGGAACTGACCGTGTAATACATCACATAATAAAAGAGGGGTTTGTGCACTTCTGCGTTAATTGTGATTTGCTGTGGATCCTCTTTTGCATATGCACCCCTCTCCCCCATATACACTTACAACCGCTGTCTCCAGTGGCTTTCCATTAGAGCGCAGGGGTTGACAGCAAAGTGTATGATCTGGCAGTGAATAGAGAATCTGGTAAAAGGAGCGGAATTTTGGAACTATTGATGGAACACAGTGCTGTCCATTGTTGAGTGGCTAGCTGTGGAAGAACCCCTCATACAGTGGGTCTGACTCAACTGAACCTACACTTGGTTAAGAAATAATCATTTAATGTGCAAATACTACCCAGGACACAAAGCAAAACATTACCCATGGGTTGGAATATTGAATTAATTTTGTTGTGTATTTTTTTCTCATTTTTTCCCCCCTCAACTTCTCAGACCACCATGCCACTGTGTGCCACATTTCATTTATGCAACGTTGCAGTTTGTGGATTCTGTTTAGTTCCAAGGACAATTAGACACAACCACAAACTTTCATCGAATAGTGTCACACATATTCACAACCACAAACTTTCACAGAAAGTGATGCCTTCAGCTTATGTTCACGTCACTGTTGGAATATTTACTTATTGGGTAAATCAAAATAACCTAATCAGTTCACTCGGTTTAAGGTTATGTTAATGTCTGCTGGAGGTCCTTTATGTCAGGGTACATTCAGAAGATTCTTTTTTAAAAATTTTAATACTATCAGATCTGGAATAAAGGGATATGTGGAACAGACCTGTATTCGTTGGTGACTTGTAAGTCTTTGTTTATGTGTTTTATCTTTGAATCTTGTAAAAGGTGAAAAATGCACAATCAGCAAACATACACCCACCTAACCTGAGAAAATCTGAGCCATTCTTGTCAGATCTGAACAATCCTCATGACGTCAAACTGCCAGGATCATAAAACCATGTGCCAATTACACAGTGTTTTTGTCTGATAAATACAGAGTTTGCCTTGGAGTTATTGTAAAATGAATGAGAAGAGAAAAACCATCACAAATTCCAGAGTGAATTAGTGAGCATGTTCACATCTCAGATGGCACAGTTTATGGTCAAACTATTGTTAAACCCATACTCCAGGCCAGAGTCCAGGCATTTACACTGGCAACACAGCTGCCACTCTACCAGACACCTACCCAGGCAGTGTGCAGGAAATGCGCAGCCCTGTGTTGAAAGAAGCAAAGGTGCTCGTGTTCAAACACGCCCCAAGACTCGGCCACGATGAGCAGGCTGCCGGCCGAGCGTGGCTGCTTACCCGCAGCGTGGAGATCGCAGTGTTAGCTAGGACTAAGGTATCCCCTCTGGATGAGAAATGAAGCTTTAGTGCATTGATTAAACCAAGCCCTCTTCCACCGAGGCACGGCACAACGAGCGCTTCTCCTCGCAGCTCCAGGTCCTAAACCCAGAGCACATGTTTGCGAGGTTGGCAGACCCCCAGACCAGAACTCTGTTCTGCCCCTGGCAGTGTACAGATTAGGCCTGTAATTACAGGCCTGGGTTTGGACTGGGCTTTTGTTTGAGAAAATGGAGAGAGGAAGAGAGAGGTGATAGGGGGAGTGATGTCATCTCTGGTTTGGAACAGCGTAGCTTGTGATCATAGTACTGGTGTTTGCTGACTGCGCCCAGTGTAGCATGAGAGAACAGATGGGATGAGACGAGTGCAGCCATAGGTCTAGTTGGTCTAGAAGGGCATTGGGACACTGTGCAAGTGACACAACAGGTCTAGTTGGTCTAGAAGGGCATTAGTCTAGAAGGGCATTGGGACACTGTGCAAGTGACACAACAGGTGTTAATTATCCACTGGCACAAAAGTCAGACTCAATACACTTTATGCTTATGATAGCTCTGCACAGTATGTTGTCTTAAAGGCGTTCTGTGGTTTAGTACAGGTAAGCTTCTTTATCAGGGTGCAGTTTCTTTAGAGGCAGTGCACACGATTATGCAAAGCCAAGCCAGAACACAACAGTTTTCCACGCTCTAGCTGAGCCCTGACCAGAGTGAAGGCCCAGAAAAAGATTTTTTACAGCCTGTTGCAGTCAGTTTTATGAGCCATTGTTAAAAAATGTGGGCATACAGAGAATTTATCCAGCGATCCCACTTTATTTGTTATCCTTTCTTTCGACAATATTTGCATGAGTCCAGTCCCAGTTCGGAGTTCTGTTAAAATAACAGAGATTAAGTGCACTTGGGTTAGTTAGGGTTAGGGTTCCGGTTGCTTCTTGGCAGGGGGAACTCACTGCCCATGTAAACTTGTGGTGCAGGGAGGAAGCAGAGATGGCTGGCCAAGAGGCTGGTTCTGGTAACGTAAGCTGGGGTTGGGGAATAGCATGGGGGGAAGTGTTTGTGGGCATGCTCTCTGCTCTCATTATCTGCTGTAACACACCGTTTGCTGAACAACAGCAATGGAGAGTGACAGGGTGAGGAAAGGAACATGCAACGCAAATGAGAGTGCTATGTTAGGAAATGGGTCACAGGAAACACACTACTGCACCTGACAGGGGTTACAGAATCCTATGTTTTCATGTATTTTATTCATTTTCACTGTTTTGGGGTGATTTTCATTTCATTTCTTCTTTAATTCCTCTCTCTCTCTCTCTCTCTCTAAGTAGTTTTTCCACAGTAGCTCTTTGTTAATCTAATTTTATCATCCTTCGTTACGGTTATTCAGTCTTGTTATATTCTGTTCCTTTATCTGTGTATTTTTTGTGAAAGGTTAAATAGGAACATTGAGCACCACCTAAATGTTCTATCCTGGCAGTAGATGGAGCAACAGAGACCTTGACAGGCCTTTGGAGGTGTCCTGGTCCACCCACCACCTCTCTCGCATCTCACATTCACTCGTTCTCACTTGACCCTCTGTGACCCCAGCCACTCTCAGTCTGTCTGTTGCCCCTCTACGTGTATCAGGATGTGTGCAGTGAGTGATGAGTACTTTGGAAGGTGTGTGCTGAGCCCAGGCTCCTCCTGAGGCTCCCAGTGCAGAACCACCCTCCCCCTCCTGCCCCTCCACATTTCACCTGGACACTTGCATCTACCTTCATCTGTGTGTAAATTAGAGACAATGTAAAGAAACGAAGAAGACCAATTTAGGAGTAAAAGAAAATGTGCCAGAGACTGAAAGGGAGATAAATGGTATTTGTATGTCTGTGTATGTGTGCGCATGGCATTTGTGTTTGTAAAGTGCACACACTCCATTCGCATGTGTGCACGCCTGGTCTGAAGCCGTGTTTTTATTTATCCATGCACATGATGCAATCAAGGATGTCTTCTAAACCTGATTACACGTACTGCTTCCCTTATAAAAGACTCTTCAATTAAAGCCAAAGCAGGAACCCAGTGTTAAGCTTTATTAAGTGGAACCAGAGAGAAAGAAAAAAAAAACTCAAATGAAAACAATGGAAAGCACAGAGGAATTATCAGAGTTTTGGCAGGGGCAAACGGGTCAATCTCACTTTTTCCATGTTATGGTTTACTGGCTGAGGAACCATGTCCGGTCCCCAGTCTTGGCCTGTCTTCCTTGTGCTCTTACTGCCCGTCGCTCTTTCTCTCTTTGTCTGTCTCCTTCTCATATCATCTGTTCCAGAGGAAAACCAGAGTGGACAGGGAAGGGAGGTGATGCAATGAGAGAGAAAAAAAATCTATATTCAAGGACTTGTGGGGTATTTGTCTCCTTATTTTCTTTTGCTTTCTTTTTAAAAGCAAATAAAAAAAACCCACGGTGTTCAGAACATTTTGCGGTGACTGGACGTCATCTGTCTCTGGTTTTGATTCATGTAGAAGAGGAAGACCGTTGAAACAATGCGGACACACGACCAGAACGCTGTGAGTTACACATGAGCCAACCTCTCTAAAGGAGCCAACACAAAAAAAGTGGAGGATGGACCTCGGGTGAAAGGAGACGCGGAGAGAAGACGAGGGGCTTTAAAGAGAGGAAATCCTTCTTTTGAGATGGAAAAATGGATTGTCCGGTGAAAGTTGTGCTCACACAGGGGTGTGGTGTTCTATTTCAAAAGCCTGAGAAAGCGAAGGGGCTTTTCCCCAGCGTGTTCCACTGCTAAGCTGGGGGTTTTGAGGCAGGGAGGTCTATTGTTTCAAGGCAACTACCCACCTGCTCAACACAATATGGACACTGTATTTATGTACTACAACAACAACTGTACACAAAATGATTTATGTGATTTTAGTATTCTGCTCTCTGTTTTTCTTTATCTCTTTCTCTCTCTCTCTCTCTCTCTCTCTCTCTCTCTCGTTCTTGCTCAGCTTTACTCACCGTCTGTTGTTTTTGACACCATCTGGCTATGACCTCTCAACCTTTCACCCTTCACCTTGCTATCTGTTCACTGACAAACATGACATCTAAGACTGTGAACAATGATTTTCAGAAGCCCGATGTCCAGAGTACTCTTTCAAACCCATAAACACAAAACACAAACTAAAACAAAGTTTATTTGGACTTTCTTATTATTTAAGATGGGCTATTATCCCAGATGCAATACTTTAAATATTCTTTATATTTTATATCACCTGAAGCCAAAGTAAAGTTAAAATCTTTTTTTCCTTTACATTTTATGCTCGTCATCAAATTAAATCTTCTTAACAAGGACAAAGCACAAGTACAGAAGGGGTGGATGGGCTAGAGGCAGAGGAAGAAAGAGGAAAACAGTTCAACCTAATAGCCAGATGTGTGACAGAAATTTCTCATGAAAGTATTCAGATGAAAAACTCATTGCTTTTTTTTTTCCATACAAAAGTTGTCCACACAGTTCTTCGATACCACCAAGAATAGTGACTTGTGTCAGCACTAGTTGTAATTGGATGAAAAATGTTTAATGGCAAAGACATTGTTTGCTTAGAGTACCAGTGATTTAAGATGCATGTTTAAGAGAAGCCAATTCTCATTATTACACAGTCTGTTACACAGTTATAAGTGCGAGATGCTGAGCTGTAAATCTCAGTGCATTAGTAATGACATCGAGAGGGAGACCAGGAGCCCAGATCATGACGGGAGGGCCAGACAGAAGACCATTTGGCTGTGCTGTCCGTTTTACCCTCTAGAAATGTACCCCCCTCGTCCATTCAACATATTCTATTAAATAAATAAACAAATAATAAACACAAACACATACCATAGGTCTGGCCATCAGAGTTAACTCAGCAGACCTGAATTCCAAATGATCTGTTGTTATTTGATAAAAAAAAAAACGTGTTCAAGTATCCCATACATTCTAAAATGTCTTTGGATCAATTCATGTATCCTTATGGATACGTTTCCTTCACCTAAACTGAATGTGTCGTTCACTGTTAGCAGTACAGAGGGTTCATATTAACCAACAATGTTAAGGAGATAGAGACCGAAGCACCGTCATCAATCAGTACTGACTAAAAAGGAAGGAGGATAACAGATGAGCTCCTTTTTACATGCATACACACACACACACACACACACACACACACATACACACATACTCTCTCTCTCTCTCTCACACACACACACACACACACACACACACAAGCATACATACG
Source organism: Sternarchorhynchus goeldii (assembly GCA_028565775.1). Lineage (NCBI taxonomy): Eukaryota > Metazoa > Chordata > Actinopteri > Gymnotiformes > Apteronotidae > Sternarchorhynchus > Sternarchorhynchus goeldii. Next base: position 5,587,521 of record JAOXYF010000017.1, read on the forward strand.
AAAAATGCTCTTTACTCTTTGCTCCCCCTCCCCGCCCACACACACGCCTTGCCACGCGAAAAGGTTTTTGTGTGTGCGTTGGGGGTGGGAGGAGTGGAAGTCCACAACGCCAAGCTCAAATGCAAAGGCAGACGAGGGTGTGTGTGTGTGTGTGTGTGCATGCGCGCGTGCGTGTGCGCACAGCACAAAGAGGCTGGGCAGCCTTTTGTAATGTATATCAACTTGTGCCATGCAGTCACCTGACATTGTTCTTCCAGGGCCCTCCATCCACCCTCTCCCCCAGCTACCACCTCCCACATCCCTGCTTCCTCATAGCAGGTTGGCTGCATTGTCTGTGGGGCAGGCAGGCAGGCGGTGTGGGCCGGGTGTCTGTTAGAGGAGAGGAGGGGCGCGGGAGGGGAGAGAGAGAGAGAGAGAGGGGTGGTGTTGGGGGGACGCCGACCTCAGCGAACACAGCGGTGACCTAAGCAGATGGCGGCCCAGGCTCTCCACTCAGCCAGAATTAATAACGTGTGCCATGTCACATTGTCTGAGACGGGCCTGACAAATAAAAAAGGGGGGAAAAAATGCTCTTTCTGTCTCTCATGCTGTGCTCACTGTAGCTAGACTTCCCCATCTCTCTCTCCCTCTCTCTCTCTCTATGTAGATCTAGCAAGCCTTGGTCCTGCTAAGCAAATTGTTATATGTAGTGTATTATCCATGTGTAAATCATTGCAAAAATATAGTATAGCATATACTACCACATTCAGTAGAGAAGCTCTGAATACAAATAAGCATTTTTCAAACATTTTTCATTCTTTCCCTCTCCCCCTCTCTTCCACCCACTGCGGGGGGAGTGATGTATTGAGTCGTTGGGAGACATTTCCGGGGCCTCTGCTGTATCAGTGGGGGCTGTTGCCCCTGCACGGAGTAGACCCTGAGCTCTGGACCCCATGTCTGCCCTTCCCCCAGCCCCAGTAATCACCACAGCACTCTAACAGTCCAAGAGCAAGGTCATGGTCTCGGCACTGTCAGAGTGCTGTGTGTCTGTGTACGTGTGAAGAGTCAGACATGTCTTCTTACTCTCTAAAGTGAGCAGTGAGGAAAAGAAGAGGGTTTAGGGTTGTGTGTGTGTGTGTGTGTGTGTGTATATGTGTGTGAATGTTAGAGGGAATAATCTGGGTCAAGGTTTTGACAAGTGCCCTTGGCTGTGGTTTCATCCTCCATGTTACCTCCCACATGAAGAAATTCTGTTGCAGTCAACAATTTCATACCGCCTATGCAAACTCTCTCCAAAACAATAGACAGTGAGATGTGCAGCCAGAAATCTTACTGTCTATACACAAAAGTCTATATTAATAAATATTGGCAAACATATAAAATAAGATGTTAAAGTACAAAAGCCATCTGGTTATTGCAAATTCCAAAGAATTGGTGTTTTGTATTTGAGATACATTTTACAAACAATTTCAAAACCTCTCCATTGATGTAAAAGATGACCTTTATGACGGAGGATAGAAAAATAAGACGGTGCATATTTTTAATGATGGCTGATAAAGCTTCAGTTGTAGCCCTCCCTCCTTCCGCAGACTTGTGATCAGTGTGCTCTTAAAACCAGCGGTGTGCTACACGCCGTGGTGCGGCACTTAAACAGGCCCACAGTTCCAGTCCCCTCCCCCCCATGCACTCAGGAGCACAGTGACTGGAGTGGAGCGTGGTGCCGTGCTGCAGCAGAAGAAGAGACAGTAGTAAACAGTGACACTAGACAACCAAGACGACCAAATGTAGCACAGGGATACAGGAGTTCTGATCTTGAGCTGTTCAAATAAGTTGTTGTAATGCTCCCCCCCGAGTGTATGAAGTGTTTCATTAGTAGACAGCAACAACTGGCCTAGTCATGCTCTGTCACATCCTTCCTTCTGAAACAGAAATCAGGTTCCTCACCAACAGGGGCGCAGTAACGATCCGTGCGGCATTTTCCATTTCTCCAACATGACCTTGCAAAGGCATGGATGTAAGCGCAGCTGACCACATTGCTGCCTGAAATCTTGAAATCGAAATGTTGATTTTCCAACCACATACCGCTGACAAACAAAATTATGTTCATGGCGGTTTATGAAATAAACCAGTGTGACTGGAAATATTTAGCTCGATTGAGATTCCTAAATGAAAATGCATATGGAAGATAATGGTATGAAAGATGATCTTTATCATACAGTTTACCGAACATAGTTGTGATACAGTCCCAATCCCCAGCACTATTTTGAACCAAGAATCTACATGTTTTGCTGGAAACATACAAACTAAAAAGGAAAAACCTCACTGGATACAGAATGTTGTGGTGTGTGTGTGTGTGTGTGTGTGTGTGTATTTTCTGCATAATTGTTCAATTTGTCACTGATGGCACACACACCGAACTGAATACTTGAGACTTTTTGAAAAGCACAATGCTACCATGCAGTACACCAGTATGGTAGATCACCACTGCTGTCTGTGCGCCAATCCTCTAAAATACCTGGTTTACTTTTAGCTTGTAATTTAGCTAATTAGCTCCAGTCGCAAAATCATCTTCAGTGATGAGAATTTCCCTCGTCAGACACTGGAAATGTGTTAAAGTTTGTGTGCTGAACTTGTTGATTTATTTACAGGGGCCTGAGTGGGGTTTTTCATAATAACTCCACTACATCATTCAGCATTTCTTGTGATTTTTGTACTTTGTTGCCTGGCTGGGTAATTTTACACTAATCATGAGTACTGACAGCCTTACCAATGTGACCAATTAATATAACTCCGTGCTGTTTGCCATATTTCATCAACGCAAATTAACAGTGACCAGAGCTAACCAGCCCTGACTTTACTCAGGTTTTTTTTTTCTCTTTTTCCAGCAGAGCTGTCATGTCACAGTAATGCAACTGGTTGATAAGTCAGACCATAAGTGGAAGGAAGTGTGAGTCAGACAAACCATTCCTCAGAAAAGTGTGATGTCAAGAACAGGAAGCAAAAGGGCTACACATCTTCCTCTGTCAGTGAAACAGCCTTTGCTTAATATTCGGAGTGTTTCCTACATGGAGTGCAGACTAGAGAAATGCATAGACACAAGTGAATATGCTCCACAGATCAGATGTGAACTGGGGTGCTCAGTCAGAGATGGTGTTTTGGTCAACTCTATGATGGTATAGGGTTTTGGCTGTTCAGACACAGGGATCCAGCAGGGATCCAGTAGGGATCCAGTAGGGATCCAGCAGGGATCCAGCAGGGATCCAGCAGGGATCCAGTAGGGAGATGGGACACTGTGGTCTGTGCACAGAGTGAACATGACCGTACAAATTCTTCAATATTATGGCCACTAATATACAGATGTTTTCTGGTATTTTAAATAACAGGGCTGGTATAGGCCTTGGTAAGAAGGCAAGTCCAAAGAGATGGCCGCATATGTGTAAGCTATATGAGAGTTGTTTCTCAGGTGACTTTGGGATTTATAAAAGCTGTTCTCATGAAGTTTGTGACTTCAAGAAGCAATTTGTGAGATCAATCTAGGCCTTTCTTTCCTTCTGTTAACATACATGACACAGGTTGAGTGTTAACAGTTTATTGTGAACACAGGATTTGTTCAGTGTTGACAAGATTTGTTTTACATGTATACAGTTTTGTTTCATATGTCTTTATGCGTGTTAAGTAAAAGTAATCTTAATGAAATCAGTCTTTGACATAAGCATGAATTTTCCCAACAAAGGTTATCAGATAATAAACACTGCAAGTGGACAGAGCTCACTCGTATTACAAACTGGTTTTCAAGCTATATCACCTTCTCAACTTATGCTACAGAATTTTCAAAGTGAGTAGGTGACTATCCTCCACAAATGGTTAAAATAAATGAATCCATGATCTCATACCTTGTACATGTTTTAGTGTGCAGTGTTTTCACTGATGACAAAAGTAACTATTCCTATCTGTGAGATGTTTACATGAGTGGAACATATTGACAGGGTCTGGCTGTGCTGGGAAAAGAGTCTACTCAGCAGTGCTGGACTACTGAAAAAGTGATTTTACATTTTTTTTAAAAATAATTTTGAACTGTTATACATCTTCAGACATATCGTTTGTCCACTGAACACGACACCTCCATGGTGACTGAAGAAGAAAGAAGCAGAGATCCCATCTGTCAGGTCTGTGAAGAAGCCTTTGTGTGTGGAGGACTGTAACATAAACATGGGTCGTGTGAACAGGGCAGATCAACAATGAATAAAGGGCACCGTAGTGTGAGGAGGTTTATACCAGCATGTAAAATAAGAGGCCTAGGTGAATGCCCATGTTATTTTTAAGAGTGACAACTCTTTGTATTCAGCAGACTTCAGGAACAGTGGTAGAGGGGATCCATAGAAAGGGAGGATCATGAACATGTAGATGCCTCCAGTGGACTTGGTGGTTGTGCCAGAACATCGGATGGAATGATATTTCCTTAACCAGACTTTTCCTTCAAAGCACATTTGTCTAGAAAGAGGCCAAACCATGAGAGGAATATGAGGAGACAGACATCCTTTTTCTGCAGGACCTGCCCAGACAAATATGCCCAAGCAGTAACTGGTGAGAAATGTTTTTTTTTCTGTTGATTTGTTTGTTGATCATTATGGGTAATACAACATGATTAGTGCTTTATCAGATTATTATTTGTATGCAGATTGTTGGGAGAATATAATTTTTCTTTAGGTTGCTTTATTTTCCCCACATTCTGTGCACGAACATATGTGCAGACTGAGGTTTACATGTGCCGCTCATATGTGTTCTTGATTATAAATAAATTACTTATTTATTTTCAACAGTTAATTCTTTTTTATAATCATATAGAGTCATGTTGTTTTATATTGATATACATATAAAAGTCCTTCCCTCAAGCAAATGATCCTGCACTGTTCCTATTATGGGGTTAAAGTAGTGTATTTGTCTTGTATGCATGTGGATTGGTACATTAACATTGTAATTATGTGGATTGGTACATTAACATTGTAATTATGTGTAGATGATAAATATCTAGTCTTGTTAGATGGCGTCTCATAGCCGTTGGCCCTGAATCACGATTGGCCCTTTAGTTAAACTACTGTTTTTTGCATTAGAGGTAGCTGCCCAGGGCTAGTGTTAATCCTGAGGTGTTGCAGTGTGTGTGTGTGTGTGTGTGTGTGTGTGTGTGTGTGTGTTTGTGTGTGAGAGAGAAAGACAGAAGGCCAACTGTTTTCCACATAGAAAAAACAGTCCACTGTCACCATAGGAAACTCTCTACATAGTATCCAGTATACTGGATTTTATTCTCTCTAAACAGTAGAGAGGGAGAAACTATGTTGGACCTTATCAAGCAAAGGTCGTTATTTTTTACTTGATTGTTTATCCTGTCGGTATTACATTGTGAATAGACGGGCATATTTTTGTAACAAAATACGCATTATGATGCGTTCACTACCTTTTTTTTTTAACTGGGGAAATAGTTCCATGCTATTAGTGACTTTCTACTGTAGGAGAACTAACATCAGAAAGAGAAAATGTCATTGTTATGGGGATCCAGTGACGCCTGGCCTTTCTGAAGCTGATCATCCTTCCTTTGGACTGCACATCCTCAATATTAGTCAAACTGTCTGCCCTCTAATCCTTCTGGCTTTCCCCTGAAACAAACACACACACGTACACGCACACACGCATACACACACACACACACACACACACACATGGAACACACAGATAACTTGACTGTCTGAAACTCCAACACAGCAAAAATGTCATTGGCATATTATGGTGCCTGAAGGTAGTGGTTCACATATATAAAAGTTTTATCTGATCTTAGAACAGAAAATGAGTCGGTGTATATTTATGACTTTGTGACCAGACATTACACTTGTTCTTTTAAACCTTTTTTTTTAAAAGTTCTTTCGCACAAACATAGTGGTTCTTGACAGAAAGCATCCAGTTCTTCCAAATAATTTTTTGTACCTCTTGTGCAAACACCCTCAGAGTGTCATGCATTTAGATAAACGGCATTTTACACAGATAAAAATGTCTACTTATAAATGATTTATATCATCCCTCATACACAATCATTTTAAACCTCCTCAGCCTTCTAATGACAACTTCCTTCCTCTTTAAGGATAAACAGTTCAGTTTGACTCTCTCCATTGGTTTTTAGCAAGAGTTCCATTTTTTTCATCAAATAAGGACAAATAAGTAATAAATGACATGAAGAGCCTTTTTAAAAAGCCAAAGAAGGCATTCAGCATATCATAAGCTGCATACTGCTAGTTTGCCGCCCACATTTGTGGGTCAAAATGACAAAATCACATCTGGTTTGGTTTTTGGATCACAACTGGTGAATGAAGCCCAGACTTTCTCTTGGCCAAACACAGAGGCATTCAGAGGCATTCAGAGGCAATGGATTTACAGGCGGCACACTCATTGCTTAGTCGTGATTATTTGAATTGGCATTAGTAGTGCACCCTGCCTTTATTGAGCTGTGTAGATGGGTCTTTTCCATTAAAAATAATCATTTTAACCAATAGAATATGAAGGAAAGACAGGAAGAGATAGAGAATACAATGTGCTGAGGTGGATAAACACAGTGCATTCTGCAGTACTAAAAGCCCGTGGATTCTGAAATACTGAGCAAATAGATTGAGCAAAACACATATAAACATATAATTAATGGTATTGTCAGTGATGCTTGTTATTGAGGCAACTGTTTGGCTAAAACTCCAATATTTACTCACTGGCACGCGGAATATCCATAACAAATGCACTCTATGGTGTGTGTAGGATAACAAAATAGTTTATAAGCAACTTAGGAAGAAACTTTAAACCATGCCTGTAATTAGCTGTTAAAAAAAGTTATTAATTTTGTAACAGTGTGGGATCAAAGATTAAATACAATAAAAAAAAAACCTTTAAATGTCAATTTCAGAAATAGACATACACAATGGTTCCTGTGGTTGTGATTCTTTTTGGGGGCCCTGCAGCATATGTACTTGTAGATTTTTTTACTGGTTTCATCTGTGAAAGATTTGGGAAATTTTATGCTTCCTATAAAACTACAAGTAACTGGAGGACTTCCTAAATCGTAAAAAACAGGGAGAAGAAGAGTGGAAAATGGTCTTGAAGGGTCGAGGTTCTCTTCTTCCAGACTCAGAATCTTGGTGTCTCTGTTACACTGTGCCTTCCCTACAGCACTCACTTTTACTTACTACCCCTCCATCTCTATCTTTGTCATCTTCTCCTAATCTTATTTTCTCACTCTCTCGCTCCGACAGACTTATAGAACAGTAATAAACAATGAATAACGCAGAAGTGACGGCCTGATACGTAATCTATACTCGAGCGCTATGGATGTCAGAAAAATCATTCTAAATATACTGAATCCGGTTGTCATTTAATCATGAAAACTATATCAAAGCGAATTGGATAACCAGACGACGCCATCGTGTTTTTTAATGACTTATGCAAATAATTGTATTTGGGTTCATGGTTTCAGATGTTAGCCATTTAAGATTTGTCTTTCTCCTAAAATTGTGTTTTTATTATATGGCTATTTCTTTTAACCGGCAAATATTACAGTTGAAGTTGTACGCTGTCAGCGGTTGGGAGTTGGCCTACAGGAATAAAAAAGGCTAATTAAAGATTGTCACTTGCGTTGTGCATCCTATCCAAAATATATGTTTTAATCTAGCACAATGTATTCCTAACACATTTAAGTAAACAACGATTATCAATCGAGAGTCTGAGCTATTTTGCTGCTCTTCTAGATAGGATACTGTCTATGCCACAGAACGAAGCCTGCGTGGGAACAGATTACTGTTTCAGCCGTGTACACTACCATCCACTGCGCTCAACGCCCATCTCGCGATGGGATAAAACCAGTTCTACACTGTTCTATTGTGAGAGTTTTCTTACTCTCGCGAGATGTGAGAAGTTTCCCACGCCTGTTGTTGTGGCGTCTGCCCTTTTCTCTCACTCTCCCTGCCCCCCTTCTTCTGTCCTCGTCACCCGCCCCCTTTCTCTCTTTCTCCCTCGTCCCTTCATCTCCAGTCGGCTTGTGTTGTCTCGGCGGCTACTTGGTCTGGGAAAAAGGATCTCGCGAGTGTTGGAGTTTTGGTGAGAGTTTGTGGAAGATGGCGCCTGTTGTGACAGGGTAAGTCTGAGATTCAGAACTGGTGGTGGTACTGGAGTCAAACAGTTTGTAAGAAGGCTACTTTTGCTGAACTGATCTCTCAGATTTCAGCTCACAGGACTGATTCCTATAACGGTTATTTGTTGCTTCTTTTCCGTGTCTGTGTGTGTTTATTTTTATGCACTGTATGTGTTTGTGTTTTCCCCCTTTTGAGTAGCCCTTATGTAGTGACTGTTGCTACACTGCGCTGTGTTATGGGTTTGTGCATTGAACCCAACGCAGAAGGCTACGCCTGCATGCGATTTGAGGGCTAGCCAGCTAACAGTTAGCTCCTAAAGACCGTTTTGTATAGCTTTTCATTATAATTACAATACAGCAACACAATATGATTAAAACACAGATGAAAAGACATAGCCGCGATAAGACGATCAGTATAATTTTGAATATTCTCACTCCACACATGCGCGTAACCTGATGTTGAAATTAAATTTATGGTGGGAGCTTAGGTACAATCGCTTTGTTTCGGAGAGCCTCGTCTCCACCGGCTGCTTGAGTTACCATTGCTTTGCTTTGGACGTCTGCATTGTGGTCTGGGTCTGCTCATGTAGGTTAGCTACTTACAATATTCAATGTCTATGAGTACTCCAGTACAGACGTGAGAAGAAACATTATTTGACATGTGTGTGCGCGTGCTCTTGGGTTAAACGTTGTTTACCAAATAGCCCCGCTGGCTTTCCCATCGACCTCGCGTTGCAGACAAATGATTATTTGATGTCGAGTGCAAATGAGGACATTAAAGCTCCCCGACGTGAACTGGCCCGAAATTTAAACGCTTTACAGTCTACGATTTATAGCGCTGCCTTTAACGCTGTTCCGTAGTGTCCGTGTCTTCTCTCCCTTTCTGTTACAATAGCGAAATATGCCTCTTATAGATAAAGCTGAACAATACGTATTTTTTTTTTTTGTAAACACCCGTAGTTGTTGACAGGTACCGATTACAAGAGATTCAACAACAGATAGACGCCTATCTATTGGACACTTGGAATACAGGCGATACAGTCTCAGTCCTTCGAGGAGGGGTTTTCTCCCCCCACTCTAGTTACAGTAGCACTCCCAGGCACCCATTTTGCATATTTTTTGGTGTCCCTTCGCACCGGTTGCGTATAAAAGTTAGAGTGGGACTAATTTTAATAGCTCAAAATAAATATAGATTATACTTGTATACAGCAGTATGCCAGTTGTTATAATTATAGTGATACGATTACTGATAAAATACCATTATCATTGTTGCGATACTTTGGTTGTATACATATATGCAGGTCAATAGTTCATGATTATTTGAAAATGCTATTTTAAGTTTTTTTTTTCCGCAGTGTTCTTTTAAAGAGTGTCTTTATTACCATTTGTAATCCTTTAGGCAGCTCAGTAGGTGATGGACAGTGCTGCTTTTCCCTGTGATAAAGCAGTGTAGCGGGGGCTGGTGATTCGTGTTCATTTGGGGGCTTTCCAGCAGACCTGAACTGCCTCCCTGTCGTTAGGGAAGCCAGACACTGGCTGAATAGCCACCTGTCTATCTGATTTTGTCGGTTGAAGCCGATTTGCTCCATCTGGAAGGAGGGACGAGGGGAGATGGCATCGGGTAGTGATTTTTGCGGAGGGGAAAAACATAAATATAATTATAGTGACATAGGGAGGCTTCATTAGCATGGGAGATTAGCATTGCTTCATCAACGGCTGGAGATTTTGAGCGGAAGGCTGCTCTACTGGTTTTTTGCAGTTGAGTTCATAGGTCATAGTGGGGGTCAGTACTCCTAGTTGTTAGACTAGCTAAGAATGCTCATGGAAGAAAAGGAGATTGTTATAATTGGGACCTAATTTTTGATCCAGCCTATCCAGTTTGCTTGTGACACATAGAATAATATACATCAATTCACTAGATGTACAATAAACAGAAGAGAAGAGAAGGGGGGGAATGAATGGAAATATGTACAGTCTGAATTTTATTGAATGGCAACTTGATAAAAGTGCACTTTGGCCTTTGATCCTGTTAAGATGTTGGGCTTTTGTGTTAAATGGTAAAATTGAAAGCTCTGCCGTTTGCCGTATCAAAATTTGCATTCTTGAAAATCTAAGAAATACTGTATGGTGTCTCTACTTACATAATGTTGTGTACTTGTTTGAATTTTGCGATTAAGATTTGTGCATAATTTCAGCGTGCTTTTACACATTTTGTTTTTTTTCTTGATTTTATTTTCTTCTCTTTGATTCTCTGGCAGGAGTTTTTTTTTTCCTTGGTGAAATGAGCACAAAATTCCTGTCATGGAATAATGAACAGAGAGAGAGATTCTAGGTAGACTGCACTTTGGTAGTACATAAAAAATATTCTAAAAATGTATATTAGTCTTCGAATACAACAACATTGGTTTCTCTTTTTGCTGAAAGCATAGACCAAAGAATACTTCTAACATTTGTTATATTCTTGGGAAATTGTGCGTTTTAGGGCAAAAGGTGTAACCAACACTCAGAAACTCTTTGCTGTTTGGGCATTAATCTGTGCTTCACCTGGAATGATGAAAGAATTAATCACCTGTTCCAACATGATATGCCCCCAGGGAATGGGATTTGATTTACTGCAACGTGGTGTTTTTTTTCTTCTTTTTCTTCTTTCTTTTTTACATTTTCATTTTCTTTTCTTCAATCTTCCTGGAATGTGTGCTGCTCACCGGAAGAAAAGTTCACTCTCCCCCCTCCTCCCCCGTCCTATAAAATGGCTCTATAAAAGCTGCCTGCAAGGGACAGTGAAGTGTGCGTGTGTGTGTGTGTGCATATTTTTATGGTTGGAGTCTGTCCCAGCAAAAGAGAGGTGGGATTTGTTAAATGAGAACTATTCCCACAAGGCCTCTACCTCTCCATAATGATCATTATAAAGGTAAAGATCTGAGTGAGGGAGAGTGATGGAGAAACACAAAGAACAGCAAAGCTAGAGTCGAAAATCTGACCAAAGATGAGATGGTGTTGAGTTTGAAGAGAGATACGTGTTCTGATACACAGCTGATCTTTATGCCGGTCTCTAATCAACCTGGCTCCCTATCTTCTGAGCCTCACCTCAGCACATCTCTTTGTGATTCTTATGAAACCACCTAATTCTGAAGAGTGACAAAGTGGCTGCTGGCCCAAGAGATCACATGAGAAGGAAGTAAACAGAAGCTTTGCCACTTATTGTAATGAAGCTGAGAGGTGCATGAGCTGTAACTTTTGCCAGCTATGGGAAAAGCTCTTCCATGTGTATGAGCATAGAAGAGCAATGCAAAGAATAAAAAAAATGAATGCTAATATTTGTATTTGAAGGGAAACCGAAGCCCCTGTTAGGTTATGAGTGGTTTAAAATATTTAGATTTTGTGGGGCAAGAAATGCCTATTAGATTTTTTTCCTGCTGCATTGTGACTGGTTTCAGTCACTCAAGAAACCCACGGAACGAAATGGCAAATTTCTTTGTGATTTAGCTTGGCTGGGCCTCAGCTTGGCACCCAGAATAAAGTTTGTTCCGTTTTTTTTTACTGAGTTGTATTTGTTGAAGTGTGATCATACTTTTTGGGGGTGGTGGTGGTGGTAATGGTTTTAGAGGTGGCACAAGAGGATTCTTGCCAATTTGGATTCTGGGAAAATGTTTAAAAGGCCTGTTCCAATTTGATTGATTGGTTACTTGACTTATTGATATTTGACTAGCCTCCATTTCAAGTGACCTGTTCCTTTGCTAAATGTTGGCTGTAGTACCTTATGAAAAAGCGAGCCACATTATTTACTTGTGGGAGCTTGGTGTGCTTTGAATTTTTTTTTTTTGAGGAGGAGGAGGAGGAGGAGTAGGAGGAGGGGGGTGGGGTGGGGGCATCAGAGTGTCATTATGGGTTGGAGCCAAAAAGTGGAATTAGGATTGGATTGGGGTGCACTTTCATGAAACAGTGGACTGACTGGACAGAAGTCCCAATTCCTCCATTGTGTTTGCCTTGGCTTGATTTATGTGCGAGAAGGGGAAAAAAAAAAACCTTGTGAGAAGAGCACTGTTTGCAGTGCCCTTATATCAGAGTTTCCTCATTCTCACACCAGCATGTTGGTTACAGTTACAGAACAGTCGAAGGAACTTTTCTCTCTTCGGTGTCAGCAGTTTTTTCGTCTAACCTCAAGCATGTTTCATTCAGAAAACATGATATGAATACCCTTGCCTGGTGCTTAATCATTTTCATCAGTTTTATCCCTGTTTAAATTATCAAGTAATATAGGTTTTCTGCTTCGTTTAAGGGATATGTTAATTTTTCTTGAAGAATTTGTCTGAAAAGAATGGATATATTTTTGAGATGTGTTCTGAAAAGATAGGAATGTAGAACTAGACATTTCCACATTTGTCAAATAATCTGATCATCTTGTTATTGGTGTTACATTGATTAATATATTTCTTTTTTGTTTTAAAAAAATGTATTTAATGTTTTTAACCTGGAAGTTTAAATACTGGGATGAGTCAGTCTAATTGAAAAAGAAACATGGCAAACATACCCATTCTCCAGCAAAGAAAAACAGTCCCCCTGTTGATAAGTTGTTTTGGCTGGAGACAAAGGTCTGTGTGTTGTGGATTGACTGTGACTGACAGGTTATACTCTGAGAGGACTGAGGGTTTGTCTTTTGTGTAGCTGTTTATGTGAGTTTGCCTGGTAACTGGAAACGGTAACATTGTTTCTTACTGTGACACTATGAATTGCTGCAATATGTATAAAAACGGGAACGAGAGAAGAGCAGTAGTTGGTAGATCTTGTATGGCAGACACTAGACAAACCTTAGAAGACTAAAATTCACAGACTGGTCTTGGTCTTTGGTAAGCAAAAAAAAATCCAAACAAATATTTCCACTTTTGTTCATTCGATTCCATTTAATTATTTGATTGTGTTCAGGGTATGTAGACCTTTTTTTTCCTTTTTACTGTTTACGAACTAGCCGTTGCTAGTTAGAACGTATTTCTTAAGAGTAGGTACAGTACAGGACTGCTTCACTGCTCCAAAAAGACAAGATAAAGATGAAAGAATCTCAGCAGGGCCTTTGCACAAAGAACTTTATTTTAAATGCTTTGACTACTGAAAGAATTGGATAAAGGAAGAGGATGGAAAGAATAAGGTTTAGATTAATATTATAAAACATGTTTTCTTTGTTAGGCTAGTTTTAAGTATTCTGCTCTTGTATCCTAGTGGACGTCTAGGAGAGAAGTGAAGAGAGCAGGGCTTGCATGGTTAGAACTTAGTTGACGACACTCAAGTCAGCTTCTGGTATGTTGGTTGCTTAACCCCTTGAGATACGTGTCTAAAACCTGCATTACCATGCCTGTCCCCTTGTACTAATCAAAGCTAACAACAGTTTAGGTGCACACTGATGATCACTTAAAAGATCGCTAAACAATTCAAATGTAATCGCAGTTCTAGCCCCCTTTAATTCCTTTAAATCCATGTAATTATCTTGACTGGCTTCAGTTTTCATATGGAACTGAGTGGAATACAAGTTACACTACACCTGACCTGCTTGTTTGATCAACACAAAATGGTGAATTCTGCCTCTTTTTATGACACTGTGGCACTAGCTGGTCTCCTTGAGAGTAACAGGGCCATAAACACGCACTTTCGGCTCTGCCTTGTAAAGCTGGTGGAAGTCCTGGCCGAGCGGTTCTGGGAGAAGGTGCGTTTCTGTGGCCCACGGGAAGGGGAGGGGCTGCCAGCGGAGGTTTAGCAGGTCTGGGCGAGGTGGCGACGAAGAAATCAGAGAGGAAGGTGTGCTCTTAGAGGCGCTTCAAACTGAGAGAGGTAGGGAGAGAGAGAGAGAGAGAGAGAGAGAGAGTCAGAGCCAGGAC
>JAOXYF010000017.1:5601534-5623105 GCA_028565775.1 Sternarchorhynchus goeldii
GGACCCCCCCCCCCCCCCCCCCCCCGAGAATGTTCTTCCTCTCACAACAGCAAAGGAACGGGATTGGAGAGAAAAAGCAGACAAGCAGAACAGTGATCGAGGAGGAAGCAATGAAATGTGTTTTTTTTCTTTTTCTTTTTTGTGCACACGTGTGTGCGAGCGCGTGTACGTCAGTCAGTCATAACAGCATGTAGAAACCAGATGGCAGCGGAGAATGTGACACAGGCAGAGTATCACTAAACACCTTCTGTCTCTAGCATCTCTCTTCCTCTTTACTTTCCCTGCTAGGGTTCACAAGTGGGCTAAAGGTTAGGGGGGGATTTTTTTAAATGTCTGACTGCTTTCTTCTTTTCCCTCTCATACTGTGTCATCAGAAAGCTATTTCCTTTCTGCTCTTTGAAGGGCTTCTGATTGCACTCTATAGCAGTTCAGGTTAAGGAGATACTGTAAGGTGTGTGATTGGTGTGCAGGCCGCCGTGGTAATATGCACGGAGTGTTTAAGTGTAAAGAGGTCATGGTTAGGCCACTGCACAACAGAAGGACAGGAGGTGACCAGTGACCCATTTAGAACTTGGAAGTCCTGGGGAGCTAAACATGATGGGGTTGACGATGTCTATGCGAACGCTGACCCCGTATGCTTTGCCGTTTTGTTCCAGCCGTTTCCTTTTGCTGCACGTGAGTGTTTGTTGCACTCTAGCTAAAGAAAGAGAGGGGATGGGTCACTGTTGGGGGGCAAGACCTGGGAGTCGTGTTCTATGAGATCAGCCTACCATAAAGGGTTCTCATCCTATGCATTTCTTTTCTTCTAATTTGGGAGATAATTAATTTTTTTTTTTTTATAAAGTGGATTGTCCCACCAATTATAGTGCATGGAGTCCTAGTCAATATTCGGATTAAGATTTGCATAATGATTCTGCACAGTAAGAACTAGTGTGGGGGAAGCACATGGTGTGACTGGGTAATTCTCACTGTTTAGCATAAGGTCATGTAAAAGCTAATCCATTTCATTGAGATGGACGTTTACATTTGCATAGAAGGTGGAGTTAAAGCTTCCAAAGTTTGTTGTCGGACTGAAAAGGTATTGATATATTGATATAACTTAACAACCTAACTAGAGGCTTACATGTAATGGAGCTTAACTAGCTGATCAACACAAATAACTCAAGATGCATATGTGCTATTTCGGTTATTAGTATGTTGCACATACTGAGTTCTGGCTGCTCATTTCTGGTGCTTGGAGCACGTTCCATCTAATATGCAGTGCTTTAAGTATTAGAACGTATTATTTCAGCTGCTAATATTTGGCCATTTTTGAATTTGCACCATGTGTCCTAACTGGAATGCTGGTGCAACTCCTCTGTTTTCATGTTTAGGCATTGTGCCTAACACAGCTGTTTAAAGGAAATCGGATGAGTAATATGATTGGCTGAAAATATACAAATTGACCAGCACACCCACCTCAGTCGGTGAATCACTGCAGCTCTTATGCCTATAGTGTTTATGACTGTCTTTATGAAAACAGCACGTAGCATTTAGAATATAGCACATGACTAGATACTGCTTTTTGTCATGAAACTTTTAGAAGTGTTCAGAAACATTAAAATAGTTGATATGATGTAACCTTGTAAAGTACATTCATTTATTCATTTAAATTCACTCTTAAAACAACTTACACTGACCAAAATGCTGTACATCACACGGTAATAAAAGAAGTATGTTAAAAATCTGAAATACAAATACAATCCACAAACATACCAACAAATGCATTGAGGCAAACAAGTAAAAATGAACAAAAGAAAGGAAATCACTCCTTACTACTTAAATACCAGTTCATAAAGATAAGTTTTTAGGTGTGATTTTAAAAACAGCACCCGAAGGTGCTTGGTGAATAGTAAGGGTTGGAGTGTTCCATAGCCTCGGAGCATAAACTGCAAAAGCACAATCTCCTTTAAGCTTCAAACAAGCCCTAGGAACAGCTGACAAGTTCTGTGTGGCAGAGCTCAAAGATCGCTGTGTGGTTGCAGAAGACAGCAGACCACTGGTATAAGCCGGGGCTTGACCATTCAGTGCTTTAAAACCAAATAAAATCACTTTGATCTAAATCCTGTGCTGAACAGGCAGCCAGTGCAATGAGGCAAGAACCGGTGTGATAAGGTCTCTGTTCTTGGTGTTGGTCAGTAACCTTGCTGCTGCATTTTGGGCTAAATGTAAACGCTGCAGTAGAGACTGGTTAACCCAAATATACAAAGAATTACAGTAGTCGGTTCTTGAGGAGATAAATGCATGAATAAGAAAGAGTGAGAAAAGGCTTAATCTTAGCAGTATTTCTTAGCTGGAAAAAGCTGTTCCTCACCACAGAGTTAATTTGTTTATCAAATCTGAGGTCTGAATCAAAGACAACACCAAGATTTCTCACAGAAGTTTTCACACATGTGGACAAATGACTATGGCTGCTTGAGACACAATCAGCGTTATGACTACCACCAAAAATTATGACCTCAGACTCGCCTTCATTCAGATGAAGAAAACTGACTGCCTTCCACTTCCTAATGTCTTCCAGACAACTGCTAAGAGAAGCCAAAGAGTGATTATCATTTGGTCTAATAGGAATATGTCATCAGCATACAAGTGAAAGGTGACATTGTGCTTCCTGATGTTCTGACCTAATGGTAGCATATACAGAGAAAAAAGGAGTGGCCCTAATATAGACCCTTGCGGAACACCACAAGAGACATTTGCAGAAGAAGATGAGTTATTACGAAAATTCACTCAAAAGGTTCCGGTCTCAAGATAAGACATGAACCAATTCAGGGCATCTCCTTGCAACCCTGCCCACTTCTCTAGGCGACCAGCTAGTATGTCGTGATCAACAGTATCAAAACGTATCAACTAAGGTCCTATATGAGTATGGAGGAATTACCTTCATCACCAGTAACTAGAAGGTCATTTGTAATCTTCAGAAGAACCCAGATTGAAAGATCTCAAAATTTGAATGGTAATTTGGAAATTGTCCTGTAGTTACTAACCACTGCAGTATCAAGGTTATGCTTTTTTTTTATTTATTTATTTTTTAAAAATTTATTTACTTATTTTAGTATTGGTGTAACTACGGCATGTTTAAAACATAATGGAACCGTGCCAGTGGTTAGGGAGATATTAATGATATCCAGAACAAATGGTCCCAATATTCCAAAGGTCTCCCCAAACAGCTATGGGGGCATCACATCAAGTGGGGAGGTTGTTGGCTTTGTTTTCAGCACCAAATCTGATAGATCAGATAATGCAACTGCCAAATTTTTTAAACACACCTAAGTACGGCGGGGGGAAATGGAGACCCATGTCAGCCATGCCAGACCTAATTTTTTTTGTTTTCTCAACAAAAAAGTTTAAAAACTCCTCACACAGGCTAGGGGAAGGAACATTTCCAACTTCGGGTAATCATTTCAGTACTGAATTTATTGTACTAAACAATTCTTTTGGCCTATTGCAACTTTTGGCAATAATACTAGAAAAATAAGTTTCTCTAGCAGACTTAACAGCTAGTTGATAGTCTTCCAGGCAACCTTTAAAAATGTCCAGACTAACTTGAAATCTCCTTTTTCCACTTTCGCTCAAGCCTGTCTAATTTCGTGAGTGGCTTCACTTAAACAAGGCTGAACTTTTGGTTTAAAACGTTTAAATTTCGTAGGGGCAAGAACGTCCATAACAGCCGAAACAGTTATAATTAAAAGAACCTATCAACTCATCAACATTTACACGACTGGGCAATTTTATCATATCAGAGAAAATGGTGGAAATATCATTTGCTGTTGAAGAAGTAACAATCCTTGACCAGTGACCTAAAACAGGAGAGGGGAAATGCACAGTAAAAGTTGAACTAAAAACCACTGGCATATGATCAGAGAAATCAGACTCTTCAGTATCTAATATCCCTTTTATCAATAAGTAGGGATGGCACAATACCAATGTTTCTGTACAGATATGATATCTGTATCTTGCATTTCTTTGTCACCTCATATTGATACGAATCCAATATTTTTTCATCAAAAACCACTCTGGAGCTGTGGTTCAGTTGTTTGGGTCAAACATAGATTGTTGGGAATTATTTGTTTGTGAGATGTATCATATATGCTGTATTTCTACAGATATCGTGCATGGATATGACAGATAAATATAAAGAAACCATATAAATAACAGAAAAGATTTGTTTACAGAACCCAAGTATTTAATTATTTTTCTTCTATATCCATACAGTCTCTTTCTCTTAGTGAGATTATATTTATTACTTTGGCCATCACCTGTGTGGGTTCCCAGCACACCCACCTCCACACAGTCACAGACTGTCTCTCTCTCTCTCTCTCTCTCTCTCTGCTCAGTATATCTGTCTTATTCACTGACTCCTGAAATTTACATTGTAGTGCATCTGCGTCTTTTCCCTCATAGTTGAATGCAACTGTAATTCCATGTCAATTTAATATTGCCATTATAATCCTTCTTGTAAATTTTTAGCAGTAAATCGCTTTTCTGTCTGCTTCACCCTACACATACCAAGCATCAAATGAGAGGATACCTGTAGTACAAGTCAATCTTCATGCAGCCTCTCCATAAAACCAGCAGAAATGTAATCTAGCAATAGTTTAAGTTAGTTTAGTCTCCAGATTCTTATTCAAATGAATCCAGTCCACCTTAAAACTCAGCAGGCAAAAGGCAAAATTGTGTGGTTTGGAGTAATTCATGAAGTAATGTATTTTGTTGATATAGAGAAGAGAGCTTTGGTTGTTCAGTTATTCCCTCTCCTCTCATTAAACACTGCTTGGCTTTTTACGTAGAAGTGCATGTGAACTTAAGAACTCCCCAACAATAATAGAGACCACTAATTTTCCTCACTGACACACAGGTCCTAAGCATGGCAAAAGCATGTTTGTGTCTGTGTAGAAGACAAAAGTCATGAAAATGAATGTTTATTTTCCAAAGCATAATTGCATCACTTACACTATATCAAAGCTAACAGAAATTAAATTTGCTGGCTTGAATTTTGCAGCTAGCATGTTCCTAGTATTAAATTAACTTGGGTCGTATTATGTTTAGTGGGTAGTGTCGTGGTTTCCCACTATAAAGACCGTTATGTCAATTTTGAGCATAATTATGCATTGTTTAATTTTTTAGTAATTTAGTAATAGTACTAAATTAATGAATGCATTCTGTGTAAAGAACGAATCAAACCAAATTGACTGATTAATCATTTACACAAGTGAATAATCTAGAGTACTGCCAGAGAAGAGTAATGCTGCTGGTGAATTTCTGCAGACTTTTGAAATGCTCCCAGTCTGAGCAAACCTGCTGTATCAAAATCTGCACGTGCGGTCACTAAAGCACTGACGTGTCATGCACCAACATATAGAACATTTCCATGTGCTTGGGGGGGGGGGGGGGTGTTACATGGAATTAAACAAGGTTTACATGCAGCCGGAAACATTTCTGGAAGTGTTGGTGCAGCACACCGATCCCCGAATACACTTGCGGCCTCTTGAGCCCTAACTGCATCTGCCATAAATCATGTTCTGCATTAAATGTAAATATGTAATCACCAAGGCCTGGTTACAGGTATTGTGGCCAAGTGTCCTGGGAGTACACATGCCATCTTTATATGGTCCAGTTCTAGAGTGTGTGAGAAGGCAAGGGACAGTATATTTGCTGGTGAATATATACAAGGTGACAGCATTCATCCACTCTGAAGCTGCTTACTCACTCCTGTCTTGAACTACCAGGAGAGAGGAGAGAAGGACTTGACCAGGACCTAACCCTAACCCTAGTTATGTCGTTCATAAAATTGTTTGTAAATGGCTAGGATTTATCGTCATCAGGAAATGCACCGTTGGCTGTTATCATGTGACCTGTGAGACACTGCTGCAAAGCACTGCTGTGGTATCAGATCGGAGCCATCTCTGAGAATATGTGAACTATGATTTTTACAAGAATAGAGTGGTTTTGTGTCACAGTTCAGTGTATTGGATGCACAATGCAACAATATGTTCTGTTGTATTTCCCTGGAGCTAAAATTTCAGTTTATTTGACCAGCTGGAGATATTTCTCCTCAGAATTAGTTAAAAATGTATTTAGGTAGAGGAGTATCTTTGTAGAACTAATGAGCCTGCCACTTCTTTATAGAATATTACATCCACCGTCTGTGCGTCAAAGTGTGGACAAAGTGTCTGGCACAAATCCAGCCTTTTAAGAAGGATTTTCTGGAGGCTGTTAAAGCTGCCATCAGAACTCCTTGTTGCTGTGAGTTGAGAGTTATGTCGGAGTAACTCTCCTCTCCCAGCAGGAGCAAGCCTGGACACAAAGGGATGTTGACATCAAGACAGAGTGTGAACCTTTGATGGTTCATTTTCATACATTTAAGTGTAGTATTTTCACCAGTGATCACGCACTTAATCTGTAAAACGACCTCTCAAGTTTCATAATTTCAAATTTGAAACAAATGAGAAAAAATGGCAGTTAAAAAAAAAAATCTATGATGGATGATGTTTTGTAGAGAGAAAAATGTTAATTGTAGAAATATTACTTGATTGTGTTCACTATTTTACACTTAAATAACAGTCCAAGAAACTATCCAGATGTGACCTTGCACTCTGATTGTTCATTTCTGAGGGATCGAAAGCAAATAGTGTGTCCAACACACTTATGGTCTGAAACTGGATCCATCACATTAAAATTAAATGATTCAGTCTAGGGCAATCCAATTAGTCTCTTTTAAGCTTTGCAGTTGAAACATAACGCCGTTTCAAACGTTAGTGTCATAGATTCCCCCCCCCCCCCAACAGACACCATATTTTATCTCATTGTGTCTACAGCCAAAACTGGCTCATTTCCTAAACGAGAGTCCGATGACCGGCTAAAGTCAGTATGGGCGAGTTGTGTACCCCATGAAGATGAGCGTCTTGTTTTGCCCATCCAACGCAAGCTGGAGCATGAGACAAACCAGTAAAAAGACACCCACTCTTCTCATTTTTTTCATCCCCTCCCCTCTCCTTTTTTTTGTCTAGTGTGTCCAAGACTCTCAGGACTGAAAGCGTACACGTAGTGTGTGCATGCGCACGGGCGATTGTTTTAGGCGAGCGGCCAACAGCAAAACGGCTCTCCAGAAAGTCCCATATGGAGCTTCTATGCGCCCTGCTTGATGTTGGAAGTGGTCATGGAGAGGGAGAGTGTTCTTTGACTTTTCCCTGTCATTAAAATATCCCCTTGACAAGCGAGGAACTGGTGCTGCGGGCCCGACCATATGTGCCTTGCCTCAGGCGACCCAAGTCGACTGAGCCTAACAAGCAAAACAGAACCGCCCGAGCCTGACCCTCCTTCAATGTCCTCCACCCATTCTACCACTGGTGTAGAGATGGAGGGGGGGGGGCGTTTAGGGAAATTAGAAAAATGTCCTTTTTTGCTCTCCATATTTAACTATACTAACTTATCCCCCGATTCCTAAGGGTTGTGGTACAAAACAAAAGAAATGGCCCTGAAAGTACATTGGCAGTGCCAGGTATTCTATGTTTTATTTTTATTTACATATATATAAATTTATTCTCGAATCTGTTTACTTGTCGAGCATTTCCACTTCTGAAGAGTTCCATGCAGGTCATGCTGGGGAACGTATCTGATGACCTAAAGTAACCCAATAAAATTCCCCCCAAATCACAAGCCCCTTCTGCACCCAAAAACCCTTCTCCCATAGGGCCATGTTTGTATGGAGCCGTGCCCCTCAGCAGTGTGATGCTTGGCTCCTGGGCTTAGTGCATGTTGGCACAAAGTGGGCCAAGTTTTACTCTACCCTGCAAGAACTTACTGCAAGACATGGAAATATGCATGTTATTTTTGTTAAAAAAAAAAAAAGTTCCAATTTAAGATAATCATCCATAGTGTGATCATTTTATCAAATGGTAATGTTCTCTCTTAAAAACAGACGCTGGAATCCAAAGACTTGTATCATTAAATTGTTAAAGTAAAAAAAAACAAAACAACCAAACGAACCATCCAGCCAATTTTGATACTGGTCGCCCACTAGTGATAAGCTCGGCTTACTAATCACCCATACAATAACATGTGAAATGTAGTATAACACGAAACCAGCAATCTGGTCCTATAAACTTTAACTCATTATGCAGTTCCTGACACCATATAAATGCTTCTGTTGGCAGGGTGTGCTTGTATTGTTAAGTGACATCAGGAAGATGGTATTTCTCAATAAGCCTCCTCTGTAAATGTACTCGTAGCAGTTGGCTCTCAGAAATTTATCTCTCTGCCTGCAGGCACCTGACAGGCAGGATATGCTTCTAACTTACTGCCCACCAACACACCGTAACTCACACTTTTACGCACGTGCACGATTGTACGTGCACACACACCACACAGACTTGAACCAATTTTTTTGCTTGCCCACAGTGACCACTTTTTTTCTTCTTCTTCTGAATTATCCAGTAACTTTAATCACGGTTGTCTTAGGAGAGAAGACCCCCCCCAAGGTCATGAGAAGGTATCCACACTTCAGATTCTCTCCTGTCTGGGTAATCTTCACTATTTTTGCAACAGCGATGTTGAAAGATGTGTAAACGTGTAAGAGAGCGTACACAGATGTCTGTTTCCTTCACACTCGGTGTTTGTCCATGATTCGCTGAAAAGTATCAGCTAGCTGTTTGCCAACATGTGTGAAAGCAAGAGGATGCCACAGAGCACCATGCCAAGATGTGAAGAACAGGGGAGATGAGATATGCAAGAGTTCCACTGAAATGATCTGCAATGCAAATGAATTACTTTCTAAAATATATATATATATATATGTTCATATTATGAATATATTATGAATGCTTTTGCATATCACAGATGTACCTATTTGATAGTGAAATGTAGATAAAGCTGACAGACACTGGATGAAAGACCTTCACGGAAACGGCTAAAATAACTTAATCTTAGAGACGTTATGGCTCATGGAGATTTTGAAGCAAACTGGACCACATTTAAATTGCAAATGGAATATGAAACAAAGTCTGCATTGCCTTACATTTAAATAACTTTATAGCCACATAATTGGATAATTGGAAGCAGTTCCCTTGATAAAATAGACAAGAGAGAACACCAGGAGAGATCAGTTCACTTGATAACACTGACAACATCCTTTATGTGATCGTTCTGCTGTATCTTTTTTCAGAAGTGCATATCTGCTGTCCAGTGCTTTTGAGTTTGAGGTTTTTTTCTGACCATTTTATTTTATGGCTAAATCTCACAGATCTTTAACTTGGTCAATAATTCTTAGTTCCTCCCCCCATTTTTTTGTTTTTACCGTAACAATGCATGTCGTTTTAGAGACAAAATAAGTGGGTAATATGTTGAGATGATAAAGGTTGTGGTGTGAATGCCATGAACATAGCTTTTGCTGGCTGCTCTTTCTGGATTCTAGATCAAATGGCCAACTATCTTGGTTTCATCTCTGTCATAAGATCCACAGTAACATCTGGACTCAGTGGAGAATTGAGAACAGCCATATGCTGTTTAGCCATTGTGCTTTACTCAGAAAGCTCCAGTAACTCCCGTTTCATGATGAGCTTTTTGATTGGCTCGACTGACTTCGATACACTTCCTCAAATGGAGCACTGAATTCCTAGCAGTAAATGGCCACTGAGATAAATGCCATCAGCATCACTTCCCAGTCAGTGTTCTCAGTAAAGTTTCACCAACATGTCATTTTCCACCTGGTCAGACTGTTTTTTTTTCCTCAGGAACTGTGTGAGAGCAAATTCGAAACTGTTGTCCATGTGGTCTGCAGGGCACGCGTTGGTTACTAGAGAGGAGCTTCAAATGATCTTTGCTTCGTTCACAAAAATGTTAAAGAAAACAAAAAAAAATAAGGAAAATAAATCTTGTGATGGAAAAAGTTGGGGGGAAACTAGATATATCACAAATGCTGCTGACAACTGAAACTCCTTTCTTAACATGGGCCTGAGATGTATGAATCAGGAATACACCATGTTCTTGTAATACTTTTAGCATTATTCCATTAAAGTAGGCTATATTCAACGTAATTTGTTTTAAAAAATTGCAATGTTTGCTATTGAATTTTTATTTCCACTTGCATTTTATGTTTGAGGACTGAGAAAAATGTGCTTCTTAGGTGTACAGAAATGCAGCTCGGGAAATGCTTCCTCTCTGCTCAAACACTGTTGTGCATTTTCATAATTCTTTGCATTAAATGAGTGTATTTTGAACAACACTGGATACTTTTTGCACTGTTAATTATCAGCACAGAGGATGACAATGACAAAATATGCCAGTTAGATAGGTATGGTATAGTTGATACGCTTGGTTGTGGTTTGTGAATTAATGTAATGCTTTATTCGCTACCATAGTGGATTTGAATTGCACAATAGACTCAAGAAGATTGGTCGAGCCACACCTGTAATTACTTGAAGTTTCTACAAAAGATTACAATTAGTAGAATGTTAGATATGTTAACAGACATCTATGGTACAAGTTTGAATTGCTTGCTGAAGAAATTGTTCCTAGTTTCCATTTCTCCTCCGCAGAAACATCACTTGACTCTCAGTCACATGACTCTATGTATGTAGGAAATGCTTATCCTGCCAAAGTTTTGGGTTGTGAAATTACATCATTCTTACTTCCTTTTGGAAAAGGAAGAGTGTTTCCCTCAAAATCACTTAATATAGACACTGAGCCCAGTCAACACCCGTAATGGTTCAAACTTCTGCCAACTCTGTGCCCTTGAGATAGATGTACTCTGTCCATGCAGCAGGAAGTAATATACTTGCATGTGAGCCCCTCACTGTTTTAGGGTAGACAGAGGTGATCATTCTCAAATAGTTTTTCAGTGTTTTGTTGTTGTTGTTGCTGCTGCAAATTGTCCTCTATTGACTCATTTTCCAAGACTTAAATGATCTGCTCTGAAGTGAACTGTAGTGTAAATAAAACCATATTTACTGTGTTCACTTTTAATATGGAAGAAAACCTCAGAACCTTACATTCTCTGGACCATTCCAGTGTGCAGCAGAGTGCACCATGAGCTTGTTTGACCCAACTCTAGTGCACTGGTGTTTTGGCTTCCAGAGTGAAGGGGAACGTTTCCCTCTTCTCGCTCTGGGATGAAGGGTGAGGACCAGCAGAGGGAAGGAAGCTAAAACTGGATAATGTGCAGAAAAACAGATTTAAAACACAGTTTGCTCAGAACTTCCCTTTCCTTTATTGAGCTCCTCTTCTAAGTGCTCGAGGAGGGGAAATGGCGGCGGCTGCCGCTGGCCTGCAGTCTTGTTCTTTGTTTTCTCTCTTTCCTCTTCCCCTGTCAACGTTCCCTGCAGTTCCGTTCATTAAGGCGGTAGCGGCAGGGGTACTGTTGCATGTTGAGGGGGAGTGAATGGACTCTGACTGATGTACTGTGTGCTTTCTGCTTTCTCTGTGCTGTTTGTGTGAAGCTCCTTACTAAGGTGGTTCTCTTTGTGCTGGAGAGACACCAGTAGAGGCACAGAGGCTCAACATGTGAGCTCACTGACCAAACAGGGAAATTGCTTCAGCTGACATCTTTGCAGTGGTTTTTTTCCCACCTTCTAATTTGCACCTTTGTGTGTGTGTGTGTGTGTGTGTGTGTGTGTGTGTGTGTGTGTGTGTGTGTGTGTGAAGTGTTTGTTTGTGTGCATGCGAGAAAAAGGGCAGGGGGGGGGTGGAAGAGGGAGAGAGAGAGAGAAAGTAAGAGGTGAAGATGTGAGGAGTAGGCAAAGAATCAAGGACTATTTGTCCCTGTGAACTGAAGTGAGGCTAAGACTAATTTCTTCAGACCAGCACACAATGAGACAGAAAAAGTTTCTCCATAACTACTGGAGGGAAAAGGGAAATACAACAATACACCAGTTGCCAAATTTTGCATGAAAAACTCCTTCTAGCCACAACAAAGGTGCAAACACTGTTGATCATTCGATGTGGCACGTGTTAACAAGAGCACACCACTAAGAGACTCTAGGATTTGCGCTCATCTCTCTGTCGGAATATAAGGAACTGTGGTACTTTCGTGGACTTTCTTGCACTTTTGTAATTCACACATTATTTCTCTTGACACCTTTTAAAAACATGGTAACACGTTGACATGTAGTGGAAATTGGTTTCATCTCGTCCCTGACTTGCACAGTCGTCTTTTTTGGACACGAAGCAACCCCATGGTTCTCATCTGTAACTCGCTCAATCACACAGCTGTCTCTCGCACTGGTTGGGGCTGTGACAATTCTTCAATAATGAAGGCTAATACTACTCTTCCAGCTCGAAGGTTGTTAATTGAAACTGTTTCCTGGTGACAGACTTATTTCCCTGGGTTCCGATTACTATTCTGTTGTTTTTGTTTGCGTTTTTGAGGTTGGTATTACTACTTAATTAACTTACTTTTAACGTGCTCAAAGCCATCTTTTGATAAATGCTATCTTTTATGGGATCTTCTGACTTAAAACCATAATTCGGACGAACTATTGGCTAAGTAGTTTTGCTTGGTTTGGCTGTAATAGCTGGACTTTCACTAATGAGCCCGCATCCTTTCCTTCTCATTCTTGTTTACCAATTCAAGGGTCGGCAAAACATAAGGTTTTACTTTCAGAACTAGGGGGAAAGTAAGTAATTAAATGTGTGAAATAGCCAGCAACCACTTCCATGAAAACCTGGCTGTTAAAACAGGAACAACTTCCATATGTTATGAAGAAGGACAAGCTTAAATTAGAGAAATCTTCACTTCAACCCCCCTCCCCAATATTCAACCCAGTTCTGTGTCCTTGAGCTAGGTTTGAGAGCTGTACACTGCCACAACACCAGGGCTGCTATGTAAGAGTTGTGCTTCACATCACTCTGTGTCCTTGGTTTTTTTTAGGGTTTTTTTTTTTCTTCTTCAAACAATTTAATTCTGGTACTACCGATGAAGCCAAATCTCTTAATCTTCATCAAACCTAGAACACTCGGATGGCATGAGCTTGGTTAGAATGCTCACAAAATGGAATAAACAAAATAATTGGTGTGATCTGTTAGAGGGCTGAACTGCATACTGCACTGCCTGTGGTGTTTTCTAGGGTCATATAGTGAGAATGATTAGGCTAACCAACAATATGTTTTACTACCTTGGTAGCATTCTTCCTGGGGTCCCCCCCATGTGGGGTGAAAGGGTGAAAGAGCATATTCTTTTGCTAGCATATTCCAGACACTCCTTTCACTGAGTCATGCATCTCTGTAGGTACTGGTCGTTTCTCTAAGGGAAACCAACCCTTTAATCACAGTAAAGGGTGAAGCTTATAAAACGATACATTTCTATGTAGAAAATTTGCTACAGAGGTGATGCTTTTCAGTTCAGTTCTACTTTTACATTTTTAGTTTTGTGGTGTTTATCGTAAATGTTTATCTGTCATCAGCGGTGAGCTCACAACTTTAAAGTTTGGCCAAACTTGGCAGCAGTTGTCCTGTACAACAGTAAATTAATGCTTAGTCAAAAATGTAATTTTCAGTTTTTCTATTTTGTTTTTGTTTACTGGATATACTGGATATATGAGGCTGTTGTATTTAACAAGTGAGGGATGGGGCTTATGCCAAAACTGCAAAACTTTCGTGACAATGCAGCTATAGTTTACGCACTGAGCAAATGATAGTTGTTGAACTTACGATCTCACGGGGTTGCTTTCTCACATGTCAGAATGGTGACTGCGGGATTAGTCTTTTTGTTTTCTCTGATTGTAGCCAGTTGCCATGCTATGACTCATCCGGTAATTACCTTTACAAATATAATTTTTTCAGTTACCTAATCAAAGTTCTCCTTGTTGGACTTGTTGGACAGAGATGATTTGTCTTGGCGGGGATTTCCGGAGAGTTACGCTAGCATATTCTAGCACACCAATTTTTGCTTACCAACGTACACCTGTTACTTCCTGAGCTTTTTTGGCTATGTTGCGGTTTATCTGCGATTCTCAGGCAGGGTTCTCATGTAGGGGTGGTGCACCTGCCTTTGTGGATCTGCAGCAACTCATCTTTTAAAAAAAAAAACATTAATGTTGAGTCTAAGTGGAGTGGTGGTGTGAAAATTTGAAATTTGGTTGGTTGGTGGTGATGGAGAGGCAGAGCTGAGAACCAAATTGAGGCTGGGGGGTGGTGGTGGTGGTGGTGGTGAGGGGGGGTAGTTGGCCAGCAGTGGGGCCCCAGATGGGCCTCTGACTGTGGGATACACAGCAGCAGCTTGTGCCTGGGCTGCCTGAAACAGGCTGGAATCCATTATCCACTCAAACATCAGCGTTTCTCTGTGGGAACCTTATTGATCTCCAGGTCTATAATTATTCTACTTACACACCCTCCCTCACATACACATCCTCTCACACTCTCTCTGTCTTTTACTCTCACTCTTTCTCTCTCTTGCTGTTTGTCTTTTTCATGCTCTCTTTTCTCTCCGATTTCATCTCTGTGGCTCCTCTCTCTCTTGTTTTATTCTTCCCCATCTTCTCTCCATTTCTCCCACTCTAATCACTTCGTTGTCTCTCTCTTGTCTTCCTCGTTCTTCTCTTCCATGTGGGCCTGATCTATCAATGATGGTGATCAATGATAATAATGGTTATAATGTTCATTATTGATGTTGATGATGATAGCAATTATATAGTTACTGTACAGTGTTTAATGGTGTTCATTTGCTAATAGCTGTGTTGATACATTCATTAAGGATCCTGGGTTGTGTTTAAATCATCCAGCAGTCAACCAGTGAAAGATTTAGTCTTCTCTCATTTGGTGAGTTTGTGTATTAATTGGTGCTTGAACAGATCTTTACCCATTTTACTGGTGGTACGGAGCACTTTGGCATTTGCCTGTGGCCCTGCTGGCGTGGCTGGCTGCCTTGGAGGTCCCGCTCCCTGCAGGCCCTGAGCAGGAAGATCCAGCCATTGATTTTTCTCTCCTCTTCTATTTAAAACCCTCTGCAGCTTCCAACTGTCTCCAGACTGCCACCTTGCAGGGCTCAAGGTTGCTGTCAATTCAGCTGGAGCCCTGGGGGTCGGGGGGTGGGGTGGGGGCCCCCTTGTATGGACAGTGACATGTAGCTAACTTTCCTCAATGCATAAAAAAAAACAATTAAGCACACTGACGGAGGATCTTTACAGAAAAGTGAAAGCACATTTCTGCCTAAATGTAATAAGAATGGCTGACAATGCTGTCCGTGTGGTACTGGTCCCAGGTCAGCCAGTATGAACCACCCTGTTGGAATTTTCCCATCTTTAGCTGGCTGCTCTGCTGACAAGCCGAGGCAGTTCCGAGGTGTCTTTATAATTTCAAGATTTCAGAGGCCTGGTCTCATTGGCCAGGTTGTATGTCACAGCTTCACACTGAAATCAATTAATTGAACATAAAATGGCATTTTGCTGCCGAATATGAACGATAAGAGGATCTGTGTTGTAGGTAAATCCAGCTTTGTTAGCTTTACCACATCTCAGCACAGAGCCACACTGGCCTGAGTAAACTCAGGACATGTTACTGCCACTTACTTTCAAGACGTTGGTTGATCTTATTGTGATATGACTAAACTGGTGCGACACTTTGCTTAATTATAAGATGTCACCACCTTAATGGAAAACCTTAGCTTCGCTATGAATTACTGTACGTTGATGATCTATGATTTAGTCATCTGTTTAAAGGAAAGAGCCTCATGTTTTATCTGGGTTAAAGTTGGCCGTCATGAAATATTGTACAGAAGAAAGTTGACTGGGGTTTTTCTGTGGCTTGTTTTCACATAAGTGTCCGTTTCACTTGTGCAGTGACGTTGCCAAGTAGTACTGTAAGAACTTACCGTGCCCAATATAATATGTTACCGACTTCATCAGGCAAAGATGTGATGAACTTGTCAACTTCTCGCTTGTTGAGGTTGAGTGTTGCCTGGATTTCGTTTGGCACCAGATTACGGAGAGCGAGCACAGGTCTGCAGTGCCGCCGTTTGTGGAAGAACACCAGAAAGACACACCAGTCAGAGCCACCTGTTTGGTGTTTGTACACATGGTCCCGTCGCCAAACAGTCCCAAGGTTACTATAGCAGCCGCAGGCCGTTGTGTATCTTTGCCAATCACTTTGAGGGACATTTGAGGGCAAGAGTCTGTCAGTAACCATGAATTGTGGCAGACAAACAGTTTAGGTTTGTTTGTGCAGCGTGGGTGTGTACGTGAACATGTGCCCGTGTCCCCTGTGTAGAAGTGCACTCCACAACAATAATCCACAGGACGGGCGGTTTCGCAGGTGTTCTTGTGCATGCACTTGCACAACGTTTGTGTTGTGGTTAGGAGTCACTGAGCCTTTCTGATGTGCTGTCTTTTTCTCCCTCCTGCCCTCTCGTTACAGGAAGTTTGGGGAGCGCCCTCAACCACAGCGCCTGACAAGGTAAGCGGAGCATCTTCGTCTGATAACAAACACAAATAAAAGATGAAATGGTACAAAAAGTGCACTGCCTGATGGCTTAAGCAGTGAGACATTTTGTTAGTCAACATGAGGAAACGGTACCTATAGGTTATGTGTGTATTGTCTTATTGGGACATATTTTTGTGGTATGTATTTCTTTAAAAGATTTCATGCTGGTCACTGGATACTTGGTGAATAATATCTCTGTGCTGTGGCCATGGCTTTGCAGTTTGTTTATGGCCGATCTGAAAATTAAAGTGCTTTTGGCTCAAGTCTCTTAGGCCTCCACTGAGGTTTGGTTGTGGGCTTTCAGGACAATACACTGCGCTCTCTCTCCTTGTCTCTCTTGCTAGCCCTCTCTCTCACACACACTCTTTCTCCATTATTTTTTCTGTCTTTTTTTTTCCGTTCTCAGAGGGGAAATAAGAGGTTGAGCTTTTTTTTTTCTTCTTCTTCTCAAAAGTGGAGAAGGAAAAAGAGCCAGAGTGATTTTCAGAGGCTTCCCCGTGATGATTTCAGTGTGTGACTCTTACTTGAGCCCCTGGAGTGGCAGTATGAAGTGAACGAGATGGAAAATGGCTGAGGAGGAGGAGAGAAGAATCCAGACGTGATGGCAGATTATCGTACGGCAGCTTCCTCAAAGTGTGACAGCGTTTGGAGTGCACGCGTGAATGGCTCCAGAAGCAGAGGGCTCACTTCTTCCTGATTGCTTTTCCCTTAAAAAAAGGCTGCCCCTGTGACTGAAGGGCACCAGAGGCAAAGTGCACACTTCTTCATGATTACTTCCCCTTAGAAAGACACACTCTGTGGCTAGTCACCAGAGGCAGGGTGTCCCACTACTTCTTGACTATTTCCCTTAGGCTTCCTCTCTTGTTTCTTGCTCACTTGGCCACAGCTGTGTGCTTGTTAGATGGAGGTAAAATGAGCAGTGTGCCCAGCAGTGTTGGGAGACTTCCAGATCCCACATTTCAAGCCCCAGCAGTTATTTAGTGATAGACTTGGGGGTGGGGGGGGGCATAGAAAAAAAGACAGCAAAGCGGTATTTTGAACGGTGCCAATGGCCTGTACGTGCTAAACCCGAGTGTCCCGACCAGTCCGACCAAGTAGGCTGTGACCGTGGTGTCGTCCCTGTACGTTTATCCAAGGCTGCGTTTCATCGCTGGTTCTGTATTAGGGTGTGTTTTGGGATGCAGTGCAAGATGATGCAGCTCACACGCCTCACTTCTACACATCAAGCTGTAAAAACGCAACAATCCCATTAACTATCGCATTAACTATATCTCCGACCCCCCCCCCCCCTCGGCGTCCGTCGCAGTCCCTTCTCATCTCAGAATTGATTTCTGGGTGTGATGAAGTGAAACGGTGATCTCCAACTCGGTAATGAATAGTGAAACTCGCTCGAACGTTTGCGCCAGCGAAACAGACGCGTGTCCTCACGTGGACGTTCACGTGCTGCTAGCGAGGCATGTCAACGTTTGTGCTAATCCTGAAGACTGGCGCTCTGTGGCGCACGTGCCTCTTTTAGTGTACCGGTTACTGCATGTGCACGGGCGTGCAAATCTGCGTGTTGGCATGTCACTGGCTCTTCCTGCTGAAGTAGCCATATGTGTTGATATCCTTGCAGGAGACTTTTGACTCACGGGGTGGGGTGGGGATCTTCTCTATCCTGAAGTGGCTGCTTTCAGACTCGTGTCTGTACACACTAAAATGTCACGCTGACGCTCCACATCTGGTATTTACGTACTTTTGTTTGCCGCGTTTATTAATTCGCCCAAATTGAGTGGGTTTGAAAAAGACTGACAAAGCCGCAGGAGGAGGTGGGTTTAAGAAACCCTGTGTGTGAGCATAGGTCTGGCCCTCTGCTCCCTGATCTCAGCAGTTAGCTAAGCTTTGCGCCTGTGGTTTTTGTGTGTATGAAGTCACATGGTTCTGGGGCTTCCCCTTTGCATGCGCACGCGAACAGGAGGCCCGCGGCGCACCGCCAATCCCGGCGAGCAAAGCACAACTTGCACAGGATCACGTGCCCTCACCCGACAGCCGATCGCCTCCGAAATACGGAGTCCAAGACGGCTGCCGCGAGCTTTCGGTGGGACCTGGCAGGGGCGTCCCGAAGCTGCTCGAACGTCTGCGCTGGGAAGAGTGCCACCGTGGCCATGCCCAGCGCTCAAACACGAGCACCAAACGCAAGTTGCTAGATCTTCCACCTCTAGTATGAGGCGTGAATCGTCAGTGCTAAAAGCCCGTACAGTTTTGGGGCAACACAGCACCTATGAAGAGCAGCGTTAATGATGAACAATGATGGGTTTGGTTTGTCATGCTTTAGGAATGTTCGTTTGGAGTTGTTCAGTGAAGAGCACAGGTCCACATGGCATTAACAGGCCACTTTTATGAAATACAATCCATAGGCTCCAGCCTTGAACTACAACAAAGAACTAGTGGACTAGTGGAATTTTTTTTTTTTTTTGGATGGGTTTCTATGCGGAAATACAAGAAATATTTGTGGTACACATTGCAAGGTGTACATCAAAGACTCTTTTTCTCATTACCAAGCACTTTTCTATCACTCTCTCTTTATCTATCTCACAATCTATCTGTTTTTTCCTCTTTCTCTGTCTGTCTGTTTCTCTCTCTCTCTCTCTCACGCACACACACACACGCGCACACACACTTGTGCACACAGTGCAGGTCATACACTGTATCAGGTATATCAAATGTCATAGGCTGCAGGAGGATGACATCATCTTTCTTCTGCAGGAACTGGTCAGAACTGTGTATCTCTCATGAGGCGGCATGGCGTGCATCAGGGTTCAATATTTGGTCCATTAGAGTGATCATTATAAAGACATAAACATTATAATATAGTTTATACTTCAAAGCTCACATGCTTTGTTACACACCATGTTTTGTGACGGTGTTATGGTTTGTTAGTTAAGCTCGTCCCACTTTGGTTTGTGTTGGGATGTAGTGTTCTTTTTCGTTGGGTAGGCCTTGAGCTCTGTTGCACCAGGCCAGTCCGGTAAGGGTTACTGTTGTGCTGTGACTCCTGTACCCCTCCATCCCACCCCTTCACTCCCTCCTTCTCTCTTCCAAGTCTCAGGGGGGCCCCATGCTTTCCATAACAAAGGGCTGTCTAACTCGAGCGTGTGGAGGACGTTTGTGTGGCACGGAGGAGCAGACTGTGTGTGTGTGTGTGTGTGTGTGTGTGTGTGTGTGTATATATAAAATATAATATTGTGTGTGTCTTTGTTAGTGTGTATGGAGAGAGAGACGGAGAGAGAGACAGAGAGAGAGACAGAGAGAGAGACAGAGAGAGAGACAGAGAGAGAGAGAGAGACAGACAGAGAGACAGACAGAGAGAGAGAGAGAGACCTGCTTTCACCATTACTCTGTCCCTTTGAGCCCTCTGGCGTGTCAGGTGTCACTGACATCTGTGCAAATGGAGCGTTCAACGAGTGTGTGCTGCATGCTTGAGTGTTTGTAGCAGACTGTGCATCTTGTGCATCTTTCTTTCTGCTCGTGAACACGATCAATAATGCTCCTTTTTTTTGTTTCCTTTTGAGCCATAGATTCAGACACTCGGTGTTGTACTACAGCAGTGCTGATTTGTTAAGTATTTTACTTGCGTTCAGACATTTCATGTTAAGAGAGAATTAAATGTGCTTTGTTTTTTGTTAACTGAAGTAATTGAAGCGCTGATCTTGCACCATTTGACCACGAAATCAGAATTCTTTGGTCATGAGCTAAGAGGTTTTATATTCTCCTTTTCTTAGTCTTCCTTCCCATGTGCATACACGCACACACACACACACACACACACACACACAGAGTTTCTGTCCTTTTGCCCCCTGCATTACCTCCCCCGACACACACACATACACACACACACAAGACCCCCCAGCTGTTGAGGTTGAGGGTCTTGGCCGTGGTGTTTGAATGCTCCCTGCAAGCAACACATAGTTATGTTCACTAGAGAATTGGCTAATCAGAGTTGGGTCTGCATTTCCAGTCCAACTCTTGGAAGTTGCGGCTATGAAGCCCATGTAGTTTTTTTTTAAATAAGTTTTCTCTGTAACTAGACACACTTTCCATTGAACAACAGTAGAGTAAACACATTTTACATGTTGCTCTACAGATGAATACTGGTAATAGATTATTTTTTTTTGCCTTATCAGTGTAGCACACTAGGAATTGTGGGCTGTATGATATCGAAACACCAGACGAATACTAATACTGTCATTGTATTGTTATACAATTGCAGTGGATCTTATAAATGCTGTGATTCATCAATACACCCACAGAGTGCTTACCTGGAATGGTCGAGATGGATGTGGATGCTCCTAACGCATGATAAAATCTTCTTTGATTACAACATTCTGTGATTTCTTGCACATTATAGCCTTCTGCTGTAAAGTCTATGTTGTAATAACAGTCAGCGAACAATATATTACACAGCCCTAAGAGAAGTACTGACTGCAGTGCTAATTCAAGATGCTGAAGTAGGTTTTTTCCTTTGGAAATGTGTAAGACTTGATCATTAAGGCACTCTGGATATGTTTTACCACAAAATATAAATGTAAGTTGGAAAGGGCAAACTGTTTTCATCATTGCATGCAGATTAATCAGGTCATTCATCTTAATACCTTGTAAAAAAATTGGAGGTCATATTAGTGCTGGAAATTCATGCAGGGAACCATGAATAATTGTAAGAAAAGAAGAGGGGGGGGGGTGGATGAAGTTGATGTGTGGTTTGTTCTGATTAAAGTATTTTTGTCTTTATTGTTAGTTCAGCCATCGCTGATCATTCAGTGGCTTGGACCAACTCTCAAGGTTAGTCTTTCCTGAAAACTCAACTAACTCTGTGTCTGTCTGGTTTTCTCTTTCTCTTCCTGTGTCTTGATCTCCAGAGAAGCGATGCGGAATTATCTGAAGGAGCGAGGAGACCAAACCGTTCTTATCCTACATGCTAAAGTCGCACAGAAGTCGTACGGCAACGAAAAAAGGTAGCGCGCACCTGTGCCTGATCCAGCCGGGGGGAGGTGGCACCGAGGAGTTCAGCGTGGATGTTTTGTGACATGGTTTTTCGACCTCTTGCTCCAAAGCCCCCCCACACCCCCCCCCCACCCCCCATGTG
>JAOXYF010000017.1:5641860-5674998 GCA_028565775.1 Sternarchorhynchus goeldii
CTCTCTTTTTTTGAAATATTTCTCCTTTGTGATTGTGCGTACTGTAAAACAACTATGCTCAGAAAATCTTAGGTATGTCATACACAAAATAAGCCTATAGTTTTTCCTACCAATTTCCTAAGAGGCAGTGACAACACTACGCACAATCACAAAGGAGAAATATTTCAAAAAAAGAGACTTTTTGAAATCAGATTTCCTCCACTGAGTAGCAAACCACCCTTCATAAAACATGCAGTAACAATGGTATGAACACAAAGAGATTTACGTATTCATAATTTTTGAGATGAAATATTATAGTTAATGTATGTTTGTTTAATGTATGTTTTATAGTTAATATTGTTCCTAGAGAAATTCAACATGATCCAATTATTATTTTATTAGTACTTGTCATATATGTTGCGAAGGATTTGTGTGAATGAAAGACTGTCCCTGGTTAGTCACTCTGCATTTGTCCACTGTCTACCACATCTCCCACTGATTACCCACACCTACACCGGGCTCTTGAGATCCTGCACGCACTCTCCTCTAACTACTCTCATCTTTGTGGAGTCCTGCACTCCTAACCCAGCTGGTCTAAGCATTCATGTTCTGCCACGTCTTTCCTAATGAAACTTTCCAGCCATTTTAGGCTCTTTGCCTGTCTGTGTTTTTGCTAATGAGTGCACCTGTGCTGTGTTTGTGTTTCTGATAACGAAAGCACCTGTGGTTACCCAGTTATCTTACTATTTTGCCCCTCCTGTTTGTTTGGACAGCGACTCGTCGGTTTGCCCTTATGAACACCCTCAGTATGCATCCTACACTACAGAAAATGAGTTTTTCCAAACATGATTACGTTGAGTTCAACTACCATAAATGTTATGGCAAATAACATTTCCATTAGAACTGACATGATATTAAGCCAGTTGAACTAAAGCTAATCATGTTAATTTTCTCTATAACAAGTTAGTTTAATTATGCAGTGAGCCCTGCACATTGGACCCATGTACATTATTTCACGTATGTTATTCCATTAATTGATAAGGATGTCTAATCTGATGTTTAAAAGGCTGTATGGAAGATGATGTCATTGCAGGACTTGACTACCTGGAACCGCTCAGTGAGACACTACTGTTACTGCAGGAAATCAGATACTGCTCTTCAACATGTATTTGCTTGGACAGTAATTAAGACAATGACAAAATTGTTTTTTTTTAAGTCTTATTAAATAACATCTGTTGACTTCTGTGTTAAAGTTCACTGGCATCATCTTTCATTCATGTTCCAAAGTCACATTTGATATTATAATAATTCAACTAACAAGAACAAATTGTGTCAAGCCAGGGATATTTTAAGCCTCATTGGAATGACATTAGATTTAGAACCAGTTTCCCAGGCCAACATTAGACTTAACTCAGGCTAGTGAGATCTTTCATGGGTGAATCATCACAGACATTACAAATTAGTCCAAGTCTATGGTTAATCCATGTGCAAAATGCTGGCCTTCAATCTGAATTTGAACTGCTTGTTTTAACAATGTAAATAGAGCAGGTGTCATAAATCGTACAGATATGTTAGTGTCTTGAGATTTTTTCAGACTTCACTGTACTGTTAAACTCACCAGAAATGAGGATGAAGAACTTTAGCATAAAACCAAAAGGGTTGTGCTCCTGTCAGTCCGTAAACATGAAGGTACTGGCAGCAGCCCAGAACTTAAACAGAGGACAACATATTGATTCCTAATATTGATTCGCAAACATGAAAAGGTGCCGTAAATCTTATGTTGGAAGATAAAGCTGCATAGTAGAGTAGATTATACATGCAAGAACAGACGGGCCTAACAACGTTTAAAAAATGTCAGAAGAGTAGAACCTAAACAAACAAACTGGTTTCACGAACAAGAACTTTGTTTGCATTTTGCTTTTTATAAATCTCCAGCATTTTGGGAGAAACAACACAATAGAGTCACTCATGGTAGTCATGGTAGCACAATATCAAGCCTTAAGAACAAGCATGAAGCAAGGGTGTATCAAAGCAGAGAAGACCCAAGATGCAGAGGAGCCTCTGAGACAATCTTGCACTTAATAACAGGTTGTAAGATGGCAGGAGCAGCTGCCAGGAACTGTAGAGAGTTGAGGAGAACATGGCTAAGATCATGTGAGTATCAGCAACAAGATTGTAAACAAAAAGCAGTGAACCAACCAGACATGGTGATAGTGGGTAAGATCTCTCTTTCTAAACACACACACACACACACAAACACACGCACCAGTCATACCCAGTGGGGCTGTCTGAGCCATGTTCAATCAGTTTCAGCAAAAAATGCACAATACCAGTGCTCTGCGAGATATTCAGTAATTATTTAATTGGCATTAAAAAAAACCCATCCTACTAACAGTTAACAAAAATGATAATTTGTGCTAATGTGCAAAGATAGAAAGTACAACATCATTAGATTACCAACTGAGTCAAGAAGCATAGAATAAAATGAACAAAAACACAATTAAGAAAAAATATTAGGAATTGCCATATATTGCTGGATGATGTCTTATGCTATATGCTATAAGCAAAGAAAATTGGGGACAGTGAGTGTGTGTGTGTGTGATTTGATTATGACTCATTGCGCCTGCTCAAGGCCAGTTCAAAGGTCCCACAGAATTGAACAAATCCAGCCTTCACTAATCTGGCCTTCATCCAGTGGCTAGCTCGAGAAAAGCTAGTTTGAACGTATTCTCTTGAACATCTTCTCAGATACATTTCATGTCCTTAACTTCTTAAACAGCCCATGTTGTACCTGTCCTCACCATTTTAATAAGTAAGAACGCCAAGCATTTCAGCTGTATGAGTTATGAGAAAAGCCTGTATGTTTTATCTTTTTGCTAGCCTGTTAGTTATTGATTATTTAATGTTTATTTTAAAAATATTTCCACTAGGGAGAGTGGCACATTAGCGCCCTCTATTGGTCAACAGCTACAGGCCATAACATTAAAACCACCTCGCCCTCCTCA
Organism: Sternarchorhynchus goeldii; assembly: GCA_028565775.1. Taxonomy (NCBI): domain Eukaryota; kingdom Metazoa; phylum Chordata; class Actinopteri; order Gymnotiformes; family Apteronotidae; genus Sternarchorhynchus; species Sternarchorhynchus goeldii. Next base: position 5,644,845 of record JAOXYF010000017.1, read on the forward strand.
TGCCTCCAACACAGCTCAGACCCAAATAAAGACTAAAGGTTTTGGGTTTCATAAGATATCTAAGGTTCCTTGCTGCTAAGCAGCAAGGGCTTAGCAGCAAGTCCAATTGCAAGGTGGTGCCTCCATGGATCTGTTTTAGCAGAACACCCCACAGGTGCAGATCAGTACAGCTTAATCTTTGCTCTCCACATGCATTGGGCACCCTTGCGCCTATCCCAGTTGGATGTCCTTTTTTGGGCCACTTTTGATAGGTATTAAATACTGCCTACTAGAACAACCACAAGACACACTATTCTGGAGATGGTTCATTACCCAGTCAGCTAGCTATCATATTTTGGCCCTTGTCAAAGTTGCTTAGATCCTTAAACTTTCAACACATCAACTTTAAGAAATGTCTGTTAACTTGCTGTGTAACATATCTCACCGATTGACAGGTGCATAATATATCCCTCCCCATGATCATTGTGACGAGATAATCAATGTTTTTGATTGCCTGTCAGTGGTCTTAATGTTACGGCTGATCGATCAATTCCCACCCGTCAGGTGATTCTCACCTATCACATAACAGCTGACAAACAGGGAGGCCGAGGGCTGTCACGTGATTCCTCCAAGGCACATGCAGCAAAACACCGGATCTTTTCGGCTCATTCAACGCCAGTTCTATTGACCAGTTAAAAGTTGCATTTTAATAAAATGTAAAATGCATTTCAAATTATTGTTCAATTTGGTTAGTGTTGAATGACGGTAGGCTATTTAACATTGACTTTCTTATGTAAAGTTAACATAATTTCAGCAACATTGAACCTAGGAACCATGTATTTAGTGTCCTTGTTTCCTCCATCGTGTGGTCCGAAGTTACTAAGATACGGTGCTCCACCCGCAGATGCTGAGCCTGCCAATCACGCTAAAATAATTTGCGCGAGGTTGACTGGTATTACTAAATACCTGTAATGATGAACGAGGGGACTGACCTGTCTGGCACCATCGCTCAGATTGTCCAGCGTCTGAAAGGAACTCATTTGCACTCACAATTGGAGAAACAAGGCAAAGTGAGTAGCTAGCTAGCTAACGTTAGCATAGTCTGCCTAAGGTGCACCTGCGATATGCGCATCCAGTATCTGCACTGCGCCCCTTCAAATGGCATGTTGACTTGCAGCAGTTATCCGGTGTGACTGTTAACTAAAAGAGGCGATTTGGTTCCCCATTCACAGGAATGTTTACACAGACCAGAGATAAGACTAGAATCCTTAAAGGAAGACGTTCGGAATTTCCTGAGGGCTACAGGTAGGCATGGTACCCTGGATCTGGTAGCGGTAAAATGGTGAGGGAAAGATGCAGTGATTTGTCTTTGATTAAGCACTGACTTATTTAGTATACCTGTCTTATCTGTTTTCTCTGTTTGCCAAAGGATGGGAGAGAAAATTGCAGAACGCAGTCTACAGAGAATTACACATGTAAGTTGAAATTTCATCGCATTTTATAATGCGATTGTTTTATAGGAACTTTCTTTGAAATTGTCTTTATCAGCCAATAAAGGATCTTATCAAATAAAACTTTGTGTTGATGTTATCAAAGTTACATTAAAACCGATATATTTAGCAACTGAGTATTCTTTTTTTTGTAGCTTCTTTTTGACTTGATATTTTTTTGTTTTGGAATGGCAAGAGATGTAGCTGTGTGTGCTGCTCATGCAGTTGTTGGGTATTAAAACAGCCTGTAAGATAAAAGAAAGACTATACACATATATAATTATCTTTGATTATGGTGCCAAAACACAGTTCCTTCATAGCAGCTGAAAACATTTCAGTGGCAAAATTGGCTGATACTTCCTCTGTTTGGCAGTATGTGTTCCACTAGACATTTGTGTTTGGGTTGTGGGTGCCATAGCGATTGTACCTTTGTTCCTCTTTATCATTTGTGGATAGTGTGAGTTATATACAATTTGATGCCCTGAAAATGTGTTGTCCTGAAAAAGAAGGGTCTTTATCAAGTGGCACTTAGCAGATGACACTGAGTGATGACAGACTAGGAGCAAACACTTGCCAATGTTAAGAGCACCCTTAAGTTTTTTCTTAAGTGTGTTTTGTGCTATTGTGCATGAGGCCAGCTTTCAAACAAACTGCCCTAGACTTTAAAAAAAGGTAAGTCATCTGCATGTCATCTTTATGCTGTGTTTGTATAGAATTGAGTGTTTTAAGGTGGCAATGGAGGCCAGTGGATCAATGGATGAGACTCGGAGCTATTGGTTTTCACAGATGAGGGAAGGTGATGGTGTGATGTTTGCATATGTGAATACAGATGGAGGTTTTCAAGTCCAAATGTCTCCGCTGAATGTTGGATATATTCTGCTGTTGGAATTTTAACTGTGTTAACATAATGGTCTGATACGATGTAATGTGAGCATGGGCTTTTGTTAGGGATGCACTAAAATGTCTTGCATGAGGATACTCAACAGTTACTCAACATCATACAAATCCAGCTGAACCTGTTTGGGGTGTGCATATGGTTTACAGTTTGCCTCCTCCTGGGCACCCTGCAGCTCCCCTTGAGCACATTAAAGAGCCTCTGGCATACATGCGCAAGGCCCAGGTATGATGCTTCTCTCTCAGCCTCCTCTGTGCACTCCTGCCACCTACCTTTCCACAGTCCCCATTCCTCTCTTACACTTCACATCTGCACACGGCTTTGTTTGCAGGCGAGCTGGGAGAAGAGGATCATGAAGAGTCTGAACAGCATGTGTACCGAGCTGGGGGTTCCACTGGCCCGGAAGGTAGAGTGCAGACAAAGCTCTGATCAGAACACACACCAGTACTGAAACTCTTCCCATAGGGCTGCTGCTGACTGCAGTTTTGCTAAATACCAAATTTACCACATTTATTTAGCGGCCCCTACCAGAGCAGAAAGAGTTGACGAGCAAATGGAATGAGATGGGCACGGACGAACCAGGTAATGCACGACGCCGAGCTTTCATTTCACTTTAAATACACACGTGCACCTGTCATTTACAAACACATGCAACTCTCAGACAGTCTCAAGGCGCCTCCCTAAACTGCTTAACTGTTTTTGGTGTTCAGTTTCACCAAACAGCAAAGGCTTCCAGACACACGTCCACATGTCTGGAGACCAAGGGTCAGCTTTCAGCCTGTGCCTGGTTTTTAAGCATGGACACCAGGGAATAAGCGCTATAAAAGTCAGTTAGTGCTAGTAAACGAAAACGCACCATGAAATGCTGCAGAGTCTTCATAAAACATCTGTCAAAACATCTTTTGAGATTTTCTCACACCCTATCAAATAAACCTGTAAATGATTTTTACATCACATAAAATATATATATGGTATTTTCTTTGGTGATGTTGGAGTGAGATTTGTTTGTGGAATTAGATGAGGTACTTTCCCAGTTCCCAGTTGTAAAAGACTTTGGGAACCTCACCAGGATAGTACCTGAATAAATAAAAATTGCTCACAAATGATGCTCTGTCTTCTCTTGCCAATGAAATTTGCACAATGACCTCAGTATGTTTAAACTTTGTGTCTTGATCTTTAATCTTATTTGCAATGTCTGCAACCAAGTTAGGTCAAGCTCATATGAAAAGCAGACCCAGTTCTTAATTTTGGTTAATCAAATTGAAGCGACAGTGGACACAGTGGACAGCCTTCTATCTCTAAGCCTTCACTGCCTTGATGCCAGTTGTTCACGGAAATAAACAGCTGTGATTCAGTTCTTGAAACATTCCAAGCAAACACCTAAAAGACCATGTTACAGCATAGAAAAATTATTTTCTAGCGCAGCCTGGAGTGTGCTTCTGCAGCGTTACCTGAGACACAAACATGTATCCCGGAGGGCTGTTCAAATCTCTCACAGGCAGAGCGAGAGGTCCTCTGTGCAACGGCTCACTGGCCAGTTTTCGCCTGCTAGCGTACGCTAGCGTACGAATCAGCAATGCAGCGATGATTTCCAGAGGGACATTCCCTTTAAACACTGGGCGTCCGCGTTGGCGATCCTAGCCGCTAACCCCCCAGTGTGTGCGGGTCTGTCTTCTCGTGTTTATTTTTTTTTTTGGTCTCTGCTTGCATACACTTGTCCTGTGGGATGTAACAGTTCCATAACAGTGTTATCTGTTTGCCATGTTTATGATAACATTTATGGATGTCTGCTGCCCAATGGCATAAACAAGCAGCCTGTGTCCAAAACACTGGAAGGAGTGCTGATAACTGGAGCTGGCCTCTCTCAGCTACTACGTGCTTCGCTGTCTGCTTCAACTTCTCTCACGCTTCATTAATTCATTACCTTTAATAGTTCATAATTTTAGTAACAACTGTTACAGTTTAATAACTTTACTAGTGCACCTGCTATACTATCATAATGGAAGATGCAAAGCCGTTTATTCATCATCACTAACCACTACAATCTCTTGTTTGCAGATCTGAGTAAGTTCAGGCCTGTTTATGCACCCAAAGATTTTCTAGAGGTGAGTTTTAATTGGAAACATCCCCTAACGATGAGGTGAATGAAAGGCTGGGCTGGCAAATAGCTGAAGGGCTGGGCTGGAGAATAGCTGACTGGATCGTAGTAGGAAATGTTCCTAAAAATGATTGACTTGACCCAAGAAGCGTCATCAGTGGCTGACTGGCATAGACATGCTTCTTGCTCTGTATACATGCCTTATTTTCAGTGTTTTGTACAAGGATCGCATGAGTCATGTATCTGCAATCCGTAAATAAAGCCACGCATAAATCACATAAATCACAGCATTACAAAAGCTTGTTAAGCTGTACTTTACATTGTGGACACTTGTAAATTTGCAAATTTATGTGCAGCATGTCGTATAATGAATATTAGAATAGCAGTCTTTGTGTAGCAGTCCTTTTTTTTTTGTTGCTGAAGGTGCTGATCAGTTTGAAGAACCCCAATCATGACTGTAACGAGGGGCTCCTCACTGCCAGGAGCCACTGGGGCCTTATTCCGATCTCTCTCAGTGTCCGGGACATCCCCCAGCTGGTGAGCCTCCACACCACCCCCCCCCCCCCCACCACCACCACCATCTTTCCTACATGGTTTTTTCAGAACCATGTTCCGTTCTTCTCAAGGTGATCGGAGTAAATCTGTTCACTTCAACTGTACCCCCTCCGCCCCATGTCTTAGAAAAGCAAGAGCAGAATTAGAATAGCAAACCACCGAACACATTCTCAGTCATCATCTGTTCCATGTCTTTTCAGAGGGAGGCTTATCCAGAGCTGAGTCTGTCCTGCAGCCAGCTCGGCATTGATGATACTGCACACGTTCCCCCAGGTAGGTGTACATTCAGATGTCCATTCAAGTGCTCGAAAATGACTATACACTCGAAAATGAGGCTCTTTTCCTGTGCCTCACTTCTGCTCAGAATACGGTAGATCCCTAAAGCTTTATCCTCAGAACATGTTTGATTCTGATTTTTGAGTTTGACCGAGATATTAAAAAATCAGCCCAAAAGAGCCAAGTTTCTGACCTAAAAGCCTATTTTATGGTGTTGCAATATTTGCAGTATTTTTTACAAAATTGTTTCTTAAAGCCATTACTGATCACTGATGCACAGTTTGGCTTTTGACTTTAATATTGCAGAGCTAATGGAGAGGCTACACTAAAGGTGCAGCTTTTTGCTGTGGTCTAAGAATGATGCCCTGTCTCTCTGATATCCATTCAGTATTTTATCCAGTGTGTTGTCGTGTTCAAGCAGTCTGGAGAGAAAAATGGGAAAATCTGTCTTTCTGTCTTTTCCTCTCTCTCTGTATCTATTTTTACACAGATTTGTTTGAAAGTGAACACATTCGTATTGGAAAAAAAGGTAAAAGATAAAGTTTAAGTCGTCCTCCCCTCTTTTTGAGGAATGGCTGTCTGTTTGGCGGCTTCTGGGACACTATCTTGCTGAGAGTAATTCTCATCATTCCCTTTTAACTGTGCATAACACAGCTGGTTACCAGGAATTTGGAAGAGCTCACATGATCCTCATTTCCGTGATCCTCTTTGGATGACACAGACACATCCACTCATATTAACACAGATGGAGATAGCAACTCAGGGTTATACTTTATGTGCTTTTTAACAGTTTTTATGCATCTGGAGTATTTAGTCCATGAAAAGTGAAGTGTAGTGGGTGTATGGATAAGATTTGTAGTTCTGGAATACCTCTAGAGATTATATACAGTGAATTATTGTGTGTGTGTGTGTGTGTGTGTGTGTACACGTGCTAGTGGTGGGTGAACAGGACAGCCTGGCTGCTCAGCAGTATAGCAGGCAGGGCTGCCCTACAGGCCTCAGAGCACAGCTGTGGGCTCTGATCCTCAACGTCACCAACGACCCTGAGGTATCGCACACACTCACACAATTACATAGTGCATTTAACACTTGCCCTTGTATGCTGCATGCATTAAATTGTAATTTGAAAAATTGTAATTTGGAAACCAGTGAGTGGCTTGGAGGAGCACTATGTGGTAAGGCTTGTTTACAAAAGCGTACAGTTAAAACATCCTCTTTAATTGTTTTCACACCACATTCATTTTACAACCAAGGACTGTAAATGCCACTTTGGTACATCACTCATGCAACTCGACACCAGGTTTATTCTGACATGCTGAATTCACCTTCATCACTGTTTATGGTGGCAGCATAAATGTAAAGTGGCAGCATAAATGTAAAGTGGCAGCATAAATGTAAAGTTAGGTATGACCCACTTGTGTGGCAGTGTTAACACGGTCACACTATTGTGTACATCCTGTGTACATCAGGTTGCCTTGTATTAGTCTTCTGTAAGACCTGATCTCCAGGTTGCCATAGGAACAGTCGAGAGTGGAGCGTAGAGAGCGAAGCTGACGGCAGACGGACAAACGCGTCAGAAAGTGCCACGTTCTCGTCGAGTTGAGCAGACCTCCTCGTCTGCCCCATCACTGCTTCAGATGTTTGCATGGCAGAAGCATATGGTGTGGCAAAATGAAAGATGAAAAATGAGAGACAGCTTTAATGTTTTAGCAGGTGGAACATTTTATGTTAGCAGAGATAAGGCTGCCAGCAAAAAAAAAGAGAAGAGAAGGGAAGGGAAGGGAAGGTGTGTTGTGTGTCAGGAAGGACATCTCTGCGGATCCTCAGAAGGAGGGCCACCAAGGAATCAGCATTTGACATTGAGGAGATAATATGTAAAACTGTCCCTCAGTAGGAAAATCACTTATTTTTTCTATTTTCACTGGAACGTTGGAACCTTCCTGGCGGAGTCTAGCTCTGTTTACTGTAAAATGTGAGTATGAGGTTGAATATGGCAGAATCTCTGGGTCGCCATGGTCTGACGCATTTCCTGTTCTTTTTTGGAGACTATTACCGCTCGTTTGACCTACAGTGGTTTAATTCCCCATTGCTGTGGTTCACATCACAGATGACTGTATTTTAAAAAAACCTTTAGAGCAGTTAAAGAGTTTCCACTTGAGTGGGTTCTTTTAGGACTTCAGGTGAACTGTAATCTTTCTGTCCTGACATGAGCCAGGCATGTAATTCCTTTGTAAAGTTCTCTGTCAGCTAACGGTCTGGATATGGATGAGTTGTCTTGATGGTTTCCACTACTTCCCTACACCCCCCCCCCCCATCAGGACAGGAAAGTTTCTTTTTACTTCCTTCTCTGTGTTTATCTTTGTTTTTATGCCTTGTCCAATGTAATATTTTATTTACCGTCACCCTGAAATCTATTTAGATTATGAATGTTATTACCTCCAAAAATATGATTTAGTAGGAACTCTGCAATTGTCAGAGTTGGCCATCATATTTTTTTTGTCACCAACTATATTTACATGAGTTAACGGTTTGCAAATAGCACATAGCAGTTGTTATTAAGTGATCTAATTTTGTAGTATTATACTGAATTTAAAGACAGGGGGGTGTTTTTTGAGCTAAAGATGTTGCAGGTAACGATTCAGACTTTTTTTTTGTTTGGAGCACGGAGGAGTCCTAAGCCCTTCATTTGTAGTCATGTGGTATTAGGACCTTGTTCTTCTGTTCTTACCAGACTGTGCTTCTCTTTGCCAGGACGTTATGCACTACGAGCAGCTCAGGGCCGCTGTCATACATCATGACCTGCTGGTGGATAGCCTAACGTATAAGGTAGGCACACGCGCACAAGTTTGAGGATGTTTAAAGGGAACATTTTATTCAATAAAAAGATTTTGTGGCTATTTGATTGATATCATACAGTCGTCTTAATTAGGTTAAGTGTCCCGGCCGAAGCTTCAAGCCATCTTGTCCCAAAGGATTTTTTGAAATGGTACATTTAGCATATGAACACAGATTAGATCAGGACAGAAGAATCCTGATATAAATCTGTTAGGGAAACCAGTTCAGTTGATTGAAATCCACTGTCATTTCTACTGTGGTGTTCCTCGATCAACCAAACACTCTTCTGCAGGGCCTTTGTCAGGTTGTATTTACAGCTGTTTTTTTTTTCCAGGATGTGAAGCTAACTGCAAGTAATGATGACTACTATTTTGTGTTTGAAGACTTTTTGTATCAGGTGAGCATTACATATGCATACAGTATTATTGGACTTGTGTAATTGGCTCTGTGTGTCTTTTAATGTACTTTCTCTCTCCCACACACACAAAAAAGATACAAATAAAAACATTCATGCATGTATACCTTGCAAAAAATGTTTGACCAAAATTTGAAGTTCAACTCCGTAGAAGTTAAACGTGGGAGTTTAATGCAAACGTGTGTAATATCTTTTACGTTACTGTTTGCTGATTCTGGGTATGTTTTTTGGGGGGTTGCTGGGTCTCAATGAAGTGTGTAATTTGTCATCACTATGGAGTCTTATCTCAGACTACAGGTGTGAAATTATTAACAGCAGAGCATAAATATTGGTCTTGTACTAGTTTCTGAGCAGATAAAGAATTTTTGTTTATGTGGTGTATAATACTGGGTTGAGTCATGTTTTTCAGCTCTTTAAAAACTTTAAAAACGCTAAAATATATATTATTATAGATTTGTTAAAGATTTCCTTGACAGAGTGTGGATTTTGTAATTTAAATCATTTGTAAACACACTAATAAAAAAGGAAATGGCTGGCAGTACACCGAATTGGAACAATTTCTGTTTGGTTAAGCTTGTGTATCCGGTAAAGGTTCTGTGAAGGCGCATTTATTAATGGAATTTCTGGTAAGTAATAAAAAAATGTTGTCTGTTAGTTGGGCATGTGCATATAAGTGCAGTGCTCTTCAAAAGTAAATGCACCTAGGCAATTTTCCATTGACGTAGTAAACATGATTCAAAAATAGAATTCTGTATTTAGGAAGGACATTTGCTGCGTGTGTCTGTGTGTGTGCGTGTGCGTGTGTGTGCGTGTGTGTGTGTTTGAACAATTTTGTTGTTCAACAGGTCCTTCTGTGCTTTTCTCGAGACACACGAGTTTTGGAGCATTTCAGCTACAACAGCGCCACCCCTCCCAAATGTTACATCCAGGGTACTGCGGTTATAAAAATACGGATCTGCGTGTGGGAACCTGTGGAAATTGGCTTTTGTGTAATATTTGCTTGTATAATAAGTAAAATGTTCTCTTTACCTCAGGTAAGACTGGTGAAGAGGAGTTTGCTGTGGTGTACCCTCCAAATGGTAAAATAAGATCAAATAATCCTTTAATCGTCCCACAGTGGGGAAATTTACATTATTGTAACAGCAAGGGGGGATAGTGATTGACAAATAAAAAAAAAAACCTTACCAGTACAATAAATGACAGTATATAGAATCAAAATAGACATAAAAACTCTAGAAAAACATGACCACAAATAATTTTAGATCACAAATTGTGTATGTGATAATGTAACTGCACTGTGACGTTACAAATTGTGTATATGATGATGTAACTGCACCGTGACGTTACAAAACAGTGCCTCTGTCACACTGTGAGATGGATATTGTTTGTCTCTTAGGTGTGATCCCTTTCCATGGCTTCTCAATGTATGGTGAGTTTGAAGACAGTATGTCTAATCTGACTGAGAAAAAAAATTGTTACTGGGCATTTAAGTGTGTGTGTGTGTGTGTGTCTCCTGAAGTGGCTCCTCTGTGTTTCCTGTACAATGAACCCTGTAAGCTGTACAGTGTATTCAGAGAGATGTATGTGCGCTACTTCTTCAGACTACACTCCATCTCCTCCAGCCCCTCAGTAAGTACAGGTTACAGAATGTCTTGATTTGTGGGTTGGAAGTGTGTGAATTAAGGCCTGTGTGTGTGTGTGTGTGTGTGTGTGTGTGTTGCAGGGTATAGTTTCTCTTTGTCTGCAGTTTGAGAGGTTACTCCAAACTCATCTCCCCCAACTCTTTTTTCATCTACAGGAGATCAGAGCCCAGCCGTAAGTCAGAGCTGAGTGCTGTTATATTACTGTGCTTTTTTAATCATTCACTTAGCACAAGAAGTCTTAAATATTTAAATAAACATTTATATGTTATGAATAGTTAGAAAACAGCATATACATGTTTGTTATTAATTAGAAGTTGTATGAATCCTCTCTGATTAAAAAAAAAAAAGCACTTTTTTCATATAAGCAAGTTTATAAGAATAAGAAATGTAAAGTCCCATTTTTGATCAATAGACTTGCATACAGACTTACAAACAATAGAATTACATACAGTACCAACCTAGGGGAAAGATGCAAGCAGCATTCGTATGGCTCCACCTAGTGTTTAAGATGTGTATACACAAGTCTCATAGCCTGTTGTAGTATTTGCAGGTTTTTAGGTATTGGTAATCTTTGACAAGAAATGAAAGCTAAGTCTGTGTACTGCATCAGAATGCCTTAATGGAATGGCCATGCATGCGTTTCTACCTCAGATTACGCATTGCCTTTAAGTGGATGGTTCGGGCCTTCTCAGGGTACCTGTCTACTGACCAGCTGCTGTTGCTATGGGACCGTATCCTTGGCTACGACTCCTTAGAGTTAGTGGCAGGTGAGTCCCTTCCTTTCTGACCCCCCCCCCCCCCAATAGCTTTGCATCAGTTTGGAGTGAATATTTCTCACACATACACATTTACAGTTTGTAATACACCGGTTAAGATAAATATTTTCATTATATTGTGAATTACATACCTTTCATTTAGAATACAAGTTAGTAGCTTGTAGTCAATGATCTGTGCCATGATGTACATGGAAGGGATGTAGATCGTTTATATGATCCTAAAAATGACACGTGATGTTCAGAGTATTTGATTGGCTGTCTGTCCTTCTTCCCATAGTCCTGGCAGCTGCAGTTTTCGCATTTCGAGCTGAAAACTTAATGGAGGTGACATCACTGGCCTCAGCTGAGGTGAGTGTGTGTGTGTGTGTGTGTGTGTGTGCGCGTGCACGCACACACGTGTATGTACTGCATACAAGTGTGTGTGCATGTGTGTGAGAAGGCAAAAGGTGACTGAAATAGCGTATTGACTCTCAGCCAGCACCAGTAACTTGGCCTCTCCGAAGCACATGTCTTAGAATCGCTGGCCTGGTCACTTTTAAAAGCAGACGCTACCCTGGGGCCCTGACACATCCAGAACCAAACGGGACAAGGTTTTTGTGATGTATGATTTTTGTGTGTTTTTCGTGCCTGTGTATGTTCTTTTCTACGGGGTCACGTATGTTACAGCTGACACCCAATCATTTCCTAGATGTTGTCATCCTGTATTTATGTGAAACACGCGTATGTAAGAGACTGACCCACTACCTACAAAATACAACACTTTCATAATATATTTACATTTTAAACATTTTTATGTATCCAATAGAATTTTAAGGGCCGCGTCTTTCGTTGCTGTTTAAGTGATAGTTTGACATCTGTAGTAAAAGTCCATCTGAGCCTCTGTCAGTGGCGCCTGGGCAATAATCCGGCGTGACGCATGGGCCCAGGCCCTGGGGCACAGGGGAGATGCTGCTGGGCAGGCTCTGCTGGGCATGTACCACCTGGCCCTAATGGAGAACATATCATAACACACTGTATTTTTAGCGCCCAGGGCCCGAGCCTGAAACTTTAGATGCTTGCAAACATGATAGGAGACCCTAAATGTACTCGCCACCAATCCTGAAAGGCCAGGGCTTGAGAAGGCTTGAGAAGGCTCGATTCCTCCTGCCCTGCCCTGCCCTTTGGCATCATGGCCAGCTCCTGGAGCCACAGAGCATCTGGCTCACCTCCAACCATCGACCAAACATTCAGCCTCTCGCTGAGGTGGAGAAATTCTCAGACTGGATTTGCGAAATAGGAACATAATAGTGTGCTGGTGCAAAATACTCTTATTGCACCAGCAATAAATGTTGCTGGTGCAAAATACCGTTCAGCTAGGTAGTATTCCTCCTATTGTTATTCATTGTGTCCTTGTCTCGTCACAGGCCGTTCTTGCTGACCTCTCAACCCTAAAGGTCATGCCTCTCCTCCAGATATTCCTCTTTGCCAATGTCATCTGAGGAGAAGCCTGCCAGCAACTTTACTCATTACCATCTGAGGTCATTTGTCCTGAACGATAGTTCAATGATAATGAAAAAAAGACAGAAACAGAAAAGGCAATGAACATCTCACATGTTACAAAAAACACAATTGCTATTTTTAATCGGTTTTCATGTTTAAGAACGCAAATATGTATATATTAAGACTGATACCGTCAGAGATTCCCATAGACTTCCATAGTGCATATCGTTTTTGCTCCAAATGTAACCAAACATTTAACAAAATGCATCCTAAATCCATTTGAATCCACCCGGAATGGTGAGTAAAATGCATTTTGGGGTTCAATGCTGAAATATTCTTTGAACTGATTCCACTCTTAAAATTGATTAATTTTGTCAAATAGATGCATGTAATAATTAGTAATAATTACAAGTCATTGCTTAAACCGAAGTGCATTTATACCAGTTCTAATGCTATGTTTGCCTGTTAAATACTCATTGAGAGATTTAATATATTAAAATATATAAAAATGTATACCTTATCTATTCATATAATATGGTAGAGAAATGTAAAGCATCTTAAATCATTTGTAAGTGAATTGCATGCGATTTAAATTCCCCTGTATATGATAATAAATACCACACTGTACTCACCCATGCCGTAGTATGACGTGCAACTGATGTATTGCAGATTAAGGAAGGAAAATTGCACTTTCATGTGAATTTGAATGATAATAATAACGTAATTGTTGACTGACATAACATTGTTATTATGTGAATAATAACATTGTTATTATGTGAATTATAAAACATGTGCCTCTTAAAGTTGTTATTAAACATCCACCTGGAAGCAGTCTGGATGGTTATGAATTGTTCAGTTCAGATAAATAAAATTATTTTTTTATTATTTCTTTTTTTTTTTTTTTTTTTTTGAACTGTCTTATAAACTTTTTCATTTACAGTATTTGGTTTGCAAGCTGGAAGTAAACCTGCTAAGGCAACAAGTTATAATCATATGTAATAATCTACATCTTAAACCATATATGCTTATTCAATAAAAACGTAAAGTTTACTGAGTGTCGTGTTGTTGCTCAGCTATTGCTGCCCAGCTTCTCTTTCAGCCCTTATCTGTTCGAATTTAAGGAGCTGTCTGTCCAATCATTTGATGGATTGTATATGGATAAGATGTCCTGCAGTCTGCAACATAAAGCCCTTCAAATGCTAGCATCATTAACTTACAGGTACTCTGGCTCACAGTAAAACACTCATCTCCTCTGACATGTGCTTGGGTTGTCTATACCACTGCTGGTCAGCTGGCCACCGACCTCTTTCAATCCTGCCTGCTCATATCATATTTTGCCACTCGTCACTTTTCTACCCTGCTTCTCACCGGCTCACACAGCGACGCTGCCGGAGGACTAGTCTCAGTACATCTGCCACCTGTTTACCCAGCTTCCCACGCCCTGCCACGCTTATCTCCTAGGAGCTGGTCAACCCCCTCCTTTTCAAACAAGCATATTCTGGGGGTTGAACTAGGCTAGCTCAGTGCGCCCCTAGTGGTGAGAAGATTTCACTTCTGGAGTAACGAGCCACCAGCCGTTCAACACTGTTCCTTGATGAAACACTGTAAATGGCACCATCACGGTTTCTTGCCTTTTCATGACACTTCTGTATATATGCACCACTTGTGCTGTGTTCCAATTATACTGCTTACTATATGATGGGTTTCAATTAAGTCGGTAATGTTTTAAAATAAATTTTATTTGTTCTTGTTAACTAGTGCTGTAAATAATGTTAGTAACCATTAAGTTACAAAAATAAAGGAAAAAATTGAACATTGATACAACCCCCCAAAAAGGCCAAGAAAGAGTACAGTTGTACTTTTGTTGATATTTTTGAAAGCTTTACTTGAAGTTTGAGTAACACCGAATATTAATATTTGATGCCAGTGTATCTGGAGATTAAGTGATTAGAAAGGTCTTCATCGATTTTCCATTTGAAAGCGTTCGCTGTGCAATGATGTGGCCTGTCAGTAGCTTTGATATTGTGTTAAATACTGTGCAGTTTAAAAGACAGGATGTTACAAAATTGTGGTTTTGTTCAAAATAAATGCTTTTCACAATGCTACCTACCTAATATTAACAGTCTTACCTGGTTTCTGTCAGCCTCCACGCATATTCCCGCGTTTAACGTTTCAAACGAGCACATATAGATTGCTCTTGCAACCAATCAGATACTGCCATGTTGGGACAGTTTAACCAATTACAGAAGGAATCGAGGAGGAAAACTTGGATGCCTTGCCAAGCGGCATTGTGTCGAGGTGGGCAAGGTGGAAGTTGCCCCTGTTTGTCGAAGACCAGTTTTGACCTTTCTGTTACAATGCTTGAGATGAGGATTTGGGTGGGGTGAGTTGGTCTTTCATCTGCGTAAAAGGCAACTTGTTTCTAGAGAAAGTCGTGATGGGAGTAATAAAACGAGGAAGTGTTGGACAATAGAGCGAGGTTTCCGCGTCATCGTTTCTGCAGGATTCCCAGCCCAGAACTTACAGTCTTCCTCATACCGATAGTGTTGTGGTTCACCACATAATTTATTATTTTATCATATAAGTTAGAGTTGACTGAGACATTGTGCTTAGTCGTGACTAAAACCCACACAGACTTCAGAAAAGTGGAAAATACCTATTGTTGCTGTGCGACTGCATCTGCAGAGGAGCACAGTATATTTGCAGATCTTTTATTAAACGATCTGCATAAGGACTTCCGCCGCTCTGTTTTACTTCTACGCTGACTACGAAGGTAGCCATGAGAGCAGCCCTGGTGTCACGCAGACACGCGGACTTGGCATGTACATCCGAGGAAACGAGGGGATGTGTTGTAGAGGCTCATCATTTGGATACTTGGATTTGTATTAAATCGACTGACGGAATCTGATACTAATTCGCGGAGGCGGGTCTTATTTACACCGTGTGTTCACTATGCTGAAGGGACTACAGATGATGTTTGCGTACTCTGTGTGGAAGTACAGAGACTGTTTTGTCTTAGCTCGGTCCTAAGGGTATATTGCACTTTAAAGGCACTGGATACGTAGCCTGTATTTTAATTTTTTGGGGGCAAGAATTGTGTTTTTAACCTTCGCTGGAAGTGATGTTCCTAAATTGGAAATTCATCATCATTTGCACTTTTATCACTGGAACTTAACTAGGACTAAAAAGGTTTAGTTATCTGCTTTCCAGAGATACTGCAAAATCGTTACATTAAACTTGATAGCAACAGCGCGATAAGTCTTTCTGAAGTGTAGATCGGCTACGCACTCAAATGGAGTTTGGATCTTTTAACGTTCCGGACACAGTCTACATATGAAATATTGACATATTTATTTTATAGAATACGTTTATTCAGAACAAATGAATTGTGGCCTAGTTTTTCGCTTTTAGTTAATATATTCGTTTTTTTTAATCTATGATGGAACTCTTAAATTAAGAGATTGCGGATATTTAAATACGGTGCGTTTTTTTAAGAACAGTTGTCTGGCGTTCCATTTTTTGAAATCGAATCTGGACTCATTCGAATTACTCTTCCCAAACGGGGTTTTACGGCTTTGCTAACGTTTAGGTTTCAATATAAAGGAACCAGAAAATTCACTTCTGTGTCCTCATCCCCTGCCGTGGGAGGACTTGAAAGAATTCGCCCACTATGCCTTACTTATCTGGGGCAGTGGTTGTATTGCTACGTGGACTCGTCATCTCTGCGGTATTGGGATTAGAGATCAGCTACGGTGGTCTGTTGACCCATGCGACCCCAGACGCCTCAATTGTTGCAACTACAGGTAAGGTCTCGAAGTCCATGTCAATCATTGTGTTATTAATGCTTATCCCTCCGCTTTTACATGCAGTGCAACGCACGAATTCTCTGCGAATCCCGAAACGATGCAGAATTGTCCGGTCATGTTTTTATCCTCTGTCTGTAATGTAGCGTTTAATGTAAATAAATGGTGATTCCTCTCAGCAGCGATGTTGCGAGCTAATTACGAGGGAGCAGTTATTTCCGTTATCTCTCAACGATTTTAGAGAATGCGACTCTTTAACAAGCAAGAACGATGGTCTCCCGAATGATAGAGGTAATCCCCCTCCCCCCCTCCTTTACCCAGAACTCCCGCTGTCTCATCATTCCCCTCCCACGAGAGGATGGGGGGAGCCCTTGTATCACAAAGAGGCAGGCATCCCCTCTGTAGGCACCCCCTCTGTTTACCGTCACATTGCTCAGCTAGTGTTCGGCATTACACATTGTGTCTACCGCTGTGGGGCGATAGTGACAGACAACTATACGCGCCATAGTTTAAATTCAGCTTTGATGATTTCACAATGCTAAATGGACTGAGCATGATTTCAGCCTTTCCAAAACTGGAGCAACAGAAACATTGTGAGAGACCAAAGAAGTTGACAGATGTGCAGTAGTCGCCATGTACCATCTTACGACTCTTGAGACTAGCGTACATCTCTCAAAACTAAACGCGGATTACAGTTTGGTTGAGCAACATGCACAGGTAAAATAAGAGATAGGGGGGGGGGTGTCACTGTTTTCAATACTTGATCTTTGGATGTAGGTGTTCCACAGAAGGGCTGCAGGTGCTACCACTATACTCCACACTTCTGTAGAAGCACTGCAACATGATACTCCTGTGACCAAACACGAGAAGGAGCATGCAAGTGCTCATTGTGCATAGCCCCCCCCCCCCCCAATAAAGTATATTTATATCAGATTTATTAATAAGTATCTAATATTAATATATATAATGTGTAAGTCTGAAGATGTTTTCAGGGAGTAATGTACTGTGCTGTAGTAAAAGATGCAGAGATGGTCAAACTGGCAGTGAAGTACACAAGGTTTCCAGAGAAACCTTGGACAGAAGGTCCTTTATTGGCCTTGGAAACAAAGTGCAAGTGTTTTTGAAGTTGTGAAACCAGTTTATGGTTAAAAAGTGGCAGTGCAAACAAATTTGCCATTAACTCTTGATGATTGGAAGGTGTTCCTCACAACAGACAACTCCTGCAGTAATACAAGAAGAGACTAGGGTAATACCAATTTGTGCCAGTTATTTTAGTAACCGTGTTAATAAATGTACATGTAGCATATCTAGAACCTACAGAACAATAGCTGTTATTCACCTGGTCTATTTGTATAATTCTTTGAAAAGGGATTCAGTCTGCATAGTTCTAGAGGACTTTTAGAGCAGTGTTTGAGTATAATATTAGCCACTGTTTTATTAGTGGGATAAAAAAACTGATCATCAAAGACATCTGTGTCTTCATTCTCTGAACAGATAAAGATGCACAGAAAAACAAATCAAAACAAAACAGTTTGATCATGTGGGCATCGCATACTGGAAGGGTGTGAACGTGCCCTGAGGATATAGAGGCTCACACTCGTGCATCTCAACGTATGTGGCACGCATTCTGCTGGCCGGTCTGGGCAAGGTCAGGCTCGCACAGCTGTTTTCTCACTTCTGGGCCAGGATTTAATGACGGCGGGTGATTTCGGATGCACAGCCGCCTGGCCTGGCTCAGTCTGTTATGACAGCGTGTTCTCTCTCTCCATCGGTATTCCCTTCCACCATACCAACCGCGCAGTCCGCGTTAGTGTTCACATACAAAACCACACTATCCAAACTGGTAGACTAAAGTCCACATGTGCACAGCTTTTCAAACCCTGAACTGTTTTATTTGAGCCTAAAATGATTTTTGTTTGTTTGCTAGTGGCTAAAGACAAAGATCTGAGGCACATTAACAAGATCTATTAACTTGTGTCAAGAAACTAGTTCACCTGCTTTTAAGGCTACTTAGTCTTGCATGGACACACCTTGTAACATTCCAGGGATCAAGCACTTCCAAAGGCTTCTTGGAATGTGCCAAGGCCAGGCATATGATTGACTCAGTGTTGATCTGAGGGACAGACAGTTTGTGATCAAATACCCTCCAGGTGCCTGTGACAAACCAGGTATGGATAAATTAAACTGAAAAGACACATCCTTGTTCTTAGTATTCACATTCAGTTAAAGGAACAGACACGGGTATTTTTTCAGATGTTTTTTTTTTTTGATGAGAAAAAACATGTCGCTGAACTTTTCTCATCGAAATAGGTGTGTCCTCCTTTATTAGAAAGCAGCCTGAGAGCTGTGGAATGCATTAGTGAATTTGAGGATTGTTGCCACGCTGTGCTGAAAGTGTGTAAATATTTGCGGGGCAAGGCCTGCTTTTGCTTCCTCAGCACGCGAGGGTTGGACCAAGCAGGACAAGTGAGAAGGTGTGAGAAAGTGTGAGCGCACCGCCTCTGTGACTGTGACAGGTTTGAGTTAAGCCTGGCCCCATGAAGCCAGACACAGCCGTTAACACCAAGCACCCGGTTCTTATGAGAATCCTGTCAAAGTGAGTGCTCGAGTGCCAGTGTCTCATCAGAAGCTCTCAGACTGTGTTTTGTAGGCCAAAAGTGTGTGACTTTAGTTGGCTGGAAGGAAAATGTAATCTGGAATAGTGTGTGTTAATCTGTGTCCTAAACCATACATGGATGTAGTTTTTATTTATTTATTCATTTATTTTTAAGTGGATGTGGTAGATGATATTTAGGTATGAAAATGAGATGAACAAGTTGGAAGTCTCAGGTGCCCAAACTGTGTGTGTATCTTTGTGTGTGTGTGTATATGAGAGGGAGAGAGAGAGAGAGTGGTGTGTTTGCATTTCTCTATGGGTTTGTGTGTATGTGAAACAAGTCTGTGTTTCAGTATCTGGCAGGTCTGCTCAAGTAGACCAAATGACCCATTTCCCATCTGGCACTTCGCAAAGGTCACCTGACACTATGTAGAGCACTACTGTGTGTGTGTGTTTGTTAAAACAGAGGGATTGAGAGAGAAAATCTATACTTATTGAAGGCATATTTAGAGTTTGTGAGAACTCCAGAAAGGGAGAGATTGTATGAGTGAGTTTTTGGATGTGGCCTGGGTGAGTAAATGACTCCCAGTTGCAAACTCAATAATGATGGAATTTCCTTTGCAGCTGATGACCATCATGATTGTTTAGAGTACAGGGATGATGGTTGTGTGTGGCCTCCACTTTAGATTAATGGTTCGCCTTTTCTAGTATGTCTGTTATTTAGAAGAAAAAATATCAACCTAATCTGCTCTGCCTGATCATGAAATTGGTCCCTATGGTTCAGATAAATATTGCTTAATCTCTGTTTTTGCATTGTGCTCCACATCCAAACCTCCAGTCTTTCAAATCCCCTGCAGCACCCATTAATCCCATTAGAGCTGTACATAAGAACTGGTAAGATTGCTGAACATTGGTGAGTGATGTGGTCGTCATATTTTGATAGTTTTATATGTTTTACCTGTTTGGTGTTTCAATAGAAATCGCAGACCAAAGTTTGGTTCTCGTTTAATGTTCTTTCATCTTTATGTGCGGGTAAACAAAGCACAAACGAATTATTGCATTTGATTACACCGCTGGACTTAATCTGGAGTTAATATGGCCAACTGTTAGCACTTACAGTGCAGATAAACTAGATATCCTGGTAAAGCTTACACATGTAGCTCCTCACTCATCAGAATAAAGTTACTGCACACAAATGCTGCCAATTACCAAGGATTACTTTAATAACGCTAATTTACTATGGTAAATTATGGTCAGAAGTTTACCAGTGATGGTTTAAATGGTAAAAGGTAAAGACCGAACAATAGCAAATTAATAACATAAATGTGCTTACAGTTAGCTACAGTTAGTATGAACAATAACAGCTAAGTAGTTAACTGCATAGTTTGTTAGCGGCAGTGCGTTCTTCAAACTAGCTAACATATCAACTGCCTTGTTTTTAGATGCAGTGAATCTCTTGAGTTGACCATTGACTAACATGTCACTGTTATCATGATTTAAAATGTTTAATTCATGGTTTGGTCCTTCATCTATGGTGACCACACTCCATCCAGCTTTGTTTGTAATTCTAATGTCAGGAGTAGGTTTTCCATGCCATCTGGTTGGCCATCAGGTGCGCTAAGATAATGTCATGAAAAGTTTTATCACTGAATAGTTTCTCCTAAATAGGTTAGCACTGAATTAAAAAGATGCGTCTTCATTTATTTACGTTTTTGAATAAAAGGTCAAATCCAAGTGTTTAAGTACTAGGAGATTATTATCTTAATAATCATTAAATATTTGTTGTTAATCATTTCGCATGAATGCCAAAGCTTTATCATTAATGAATTATTTGTAGTAAAAAAGACCATTAGTGTTAACTGCTGAAAGTACACTATGAGAAGCAATGCTCTTAAATAACCTCCGTATAAATTTCACCACTGAGAAATTTATTATGTAATTCAAAAATATCTTTTGCCTACTAAGTTTCCTAAAACAGTCTTAGTACTGCAGAGTGTAAGCTGCAAGCTACAAAGTGAAGCCCTCTTTGTAGCCAGCCAGTAACAGTATAATGGTTAATTGTACCAAGAGCTTCCTTTTTGGTCTAAGAGGAGCACAAAAACCCTCATCAAAGATCAAGCTTAGTAGAAGCTCAATGCTGAAACCAACATTTGCAAAGATGTGTTGGCACTGTGGTGAGAATTTAGTCATTTAAAAACGCTATGCTGTTGACTGTAATATATCTTTTTTTCCTGTTAAGAGATATGAGGCAGGAAATGTGTTTCCTTGTCAGAGGAGTCTTTGCAGTAACAAGAGAGGCTATTTGAACAGGAGAGTAAACATTTGGTCTACCCATAGTGTTTGTTGACTTTTCTAAGAATTGAGAGGCTGAAGCACACATTTGCATGTTGGGCATTTCATCAGTCTGGCCGAGAGATCGTATCTGAGGCCTAACACTGGCGCAGTGTTTGACAAACATGATTAATCAAAATGGTTATGGAAAATTGATGGAAATTGACCAAAGTTAGTATGTTTTTGTCATTTTAAAGAGCTGCTTTTTAGTTCTACCTTCATAACTTCATTAATAAGTACATATTTGGTTAAGTTGTAAGCTGAGAATTGGAATGTTTTGTCATTATTTTGCTGAAGTTGTTTCTGGTCATTCTCAATTATTTATTTTTTATTCAACTTAAAAAAACCCCAAAACTTCCATCATCTTCTTTGTGATTTGCATGAAGTGGTTTCCATAATATGACTAGCGCTGACTGTTGTAGATCTCAACTGGTGAACTGAAGCCTTGTAGGAATCTTGGTGTTATGTCAGCACAACTACTGGGGCTTTGACCCTGCCAGGCAAAGGATGAGTGTTGTCCATTCCTGTGATGGGAGGCATAGCACCTAGTGAGGTCAGCGGGCAGAGGCCGGGTAGTTTTACAGCCCGCGGTAATGTTTTCCAGTAGGATGTGATGGAGCTGAGCAGTATACATTTATCTTCCCTTAATTGGAATCAGGGGTGGCAGAATCACAGATGTTTTTGATACTGCAAGTCACTGGCTCCAGAATGTCCCACATAGCTTTGAGGCACTGTCACAGACAGACTGCAACTTGACTTTCAGATTATATTTTGCCTGCGGGGTAATTGGTTTTGCACCCTGAGGTTCAAAACACGCCGTCTCAAATGCTCAAGAACAAATGTTGTCTGGATTCTGCTGTGTTGACTCAGACTGACCATTAGGGGAGGCCACAGAGGAGGAGCTCTGTTGAGGTTAACAGCAGCCACTTTGTGGAGAGCCAGTGAAAATATTATTTGATGGTTACATTTATTTAAATTAAATACTAACAAGAGGGCAACTTTCTTTTAATTATGGAAAATCATTTTAGAATCGAGTCCATCATAAGACATAGAGAAACAATGACACTATTTTAATTTGATGAATATATTTTATTCAGATGTAGTATACAAGATGGAGATCTAGTTTGTATTATATTCTGTTCAGATTCAGATCTATTGCAATAAGTGAATTGATGTTTAGGTTAAGGGCTTTCTGTCAGGGGATTTTTTTTATTACACATTTTTGAAGTGTGGTCTGCTCAAGAATCTAATCTTATCTGTATGAGTACGAGTCTCTCTTGTCAAGCCAAATTGGCAAGCTCCCTGAAAACCAGTGCAGTCTTCAGTGACATGAATCCCAAATATGGGTTCTCTGCTGCATTTCTCTCTGATCCATGTTTCTACATGATGATTCGTGGAGCAGTGGAGGAAAACGCAGGGTAATCCCTTTACCCTGGAAACCCCGCATGCTGAGCAACTTCTCTGAAGGACTTCTTCATCCAACAGCTTGTTCCAGTCATGCAGAAAATTGCTCCCCATGGAAATGTGGGTCATTGTTCTGTACCGCTGTACTGTACATGCTGTTGTGGATTGGCCTTATTAGTGGAAGTGAAGGGCTCGTTTGAGGCCTGACGAATGTGGCTTTAATATAAGGCTTTCACCCAGTTCCAGAATCCTGCACTGCGCTGGTAATTGGCTTACATGCTGAACTCATCTTTGTAACTTTTCTTCATCTTCCAACTGCTGTGATATTATTTATCTTTGGATAAATAGTAGCAAACTAAATGCAAATGAAGGCAAAAGACCCTGAAGCGCATGTGTGGCAGTGTTGTCAGCAGTCACTTGCACCGCTATACCGTGGCACCTGTATCCTTGATGTCTTAATGCAGAGCCTGCAGTAGAGGACATGCTTTGGGCTCAATGCTAACTGGCTAGCTGGCTCCTGGCCCTTGTTTGAGGGCCGGCCCAGCCTTGCCTCCGTCCTTGGGTTATGGCTTTCATGCTTTTCAATCACACACACACACATACACACACTCTACTGGATTTTTTTGTTTTTTGTATTTCACAGAAGCTATAAATGTGTGTGGTATTCTTTGTGTGTGTGGTAGCGTGTGTGCACATGTTGAATCTTTATACACAGCACTTGTACATGGATCTTTCAAGGGTCTGAAAGTGCTTTCTGTTGTAGCCTTTCAGACTTCTTTGTTGTTTCATTTTAATGCTGATCATTTAGAAGAGTCTTCCGGAAACACTGCAGTGAAAGTTTTGCTTTCTTTGTGCACTCCCTCTCCACCCCTGTACGTCTTATTTAGGAGTGGATTTCTTAAAAGCATTGCAACTTTGAAAGCATTTACCTCCTTAGAGAATAAAGAGATGGTTGCTGTGCAGTTTTATACACCCTATTATAATACAGTATAAAGTTATTTACATCTGTTCTTTCCACATCATATAATGAACAGCAGTTGGGCACAGCTGTCCATCGTCATATCGTTGGGGGAACACGAGTTCGAAACCCATCGAAGCCAGATTAGCATAATTGGGCGTGGTGTTTGGCTGAGGGAGGCGGCATTGTTTCTCCCTCCATCTGTCATGAGGCGTGATGCCGTTGCTGACGGACACGGGCAGTTAGCTCTCTCTTCCAGGGGGAGCCCACGTGCTGCGAAAAGAGTAGGTGGTTGGCGCGGTCGGTGGTCACGTGACGCGTGTTTAGCTCCCAGCCTCCCAGTTTGGTAGCTATCGCGTGATGGGGAGAGACGTAGATAGCAGGGTGGGAACCGGCTAGTGAAAAATGACTAGGGCGAAACAAAATACTGAAATACTGAACACGGAGTTCTACTTGTAGCTACACCGTTCCAGCTACCGAAATGCCTGTAAATCTTATTTAATCTCTCGAGGAGTAAAAAGAAGGGGGAAAGTGGACGTGTTCCAGTTTGCTGTAATAATTTCTGTCAAAAATGACTAAAATAAGAGCAGTGTAAAGAAAGTAGCAAACATAACATGGCTGTGAAATAACATGGCTATATATACTGAATGTTGCATAAGATGACACGAAGCATCATGGTTCTGGTAGCGTCTTTTCTTGTTTTGTATTTAAATTTCTAGGAATAATTAAGGCTCGTTAGAACCGTCTGGGTTGAGGTCATTTGCATGACCTTGATTCTATCTTTCAGCAGTCTGTGTTCATTGACCTCCATGCTGGGTTTTGATCTCAACCAGCCAAGGTTTTCAAACTCAAAGAGCTGGAGGGGGTGGATACTTTTCACGTGAGACAGATGGAGGGATATTTTGGATGAGAGGCATAGCTATGCCATCTTATTTCAGGGACTTTCCCTCAGAGGGGGGATGTGGAGGGAGAAGGAGAGAAGGAGAGAGGGAGGGAGGGAGGGAGGGAGGGAGGAAGAGTGAGGGTGAGTGAACAGTATGTCAGGAGGACCGACTGGTGTAAATTTCTCTTCTTGCTCTATCACATAGCAATTCCATGCACGGTCTTCTTGCAGCCTGTGCATAACTGAGCAGCAGGGGACAGAGTAACCACCTCTGTCACCGCAGAAGCCAGCAAACCCTTAGCGACCGAACCGTTCTGTTGATGTGAGGCTGGGTTCGTCCTCTCGGCACACTGCATGCCTCATAAGAATCTCTCTCTGTGTGGCACAGGAATTGAAGGGCTTTCCCTGCGCTGCGCATGCCAGCCCCAGGCCTCGAGCCGCATGACTCATCC
Source organism: Sternarchorhynchus goeldii (assembly GCA_028565775.1). Taxonomy (NCBI): domain Eukaryota; kingdom Metazoa; phylum Chordata; class Actinopteri; order Gymnotiformes; family Apteronotidae; genus Sternarchorhynchus; species Sternarchorhynchus goeldii. Next base: position 5,669,713 of record JAOXYF010000017.1, read on the forward strand.
TTTTAGTCTCTCTTCCTTCGGCTCTTTCAGGCAGAAAACTCTGCAGGCAGAAAACCCTTAGCAACGTTAGGAACGAGCGAAACGGGAATGTTCTTTTCTCGCAGAGAGGGTTCTTACGCAACCACAGCCTTGTTAGATTTTGGGGAATGTGCTAATGTGTCGGGGTGGAGGGGGTTGAGCCAGTTGTATGAGCATCTCGTAGGCTGCGATTTAACGGTTGTTCTTTTTAAGATACAGCCCCCGGACCTTTTGAAAATATGTTGAGTGAAGTTTTGAATTAATATAATCAAAGATTGCAAGGAGTTGTCCGACATTTATGTCATCTGTTGCCATTTATCGATCAAACACAGGCACAGAGTGATTATTGCTGTTAATAAACATGAATCAAGGAATCACCCTTATGGGTAATATATCTGGATGACGTGGGTGTTTATGGTAAGCCTTGATGCTGGGATAAGCCCCTGGAATGCCGTTCCCATGTATGTGGGAAGACGGGCGGGTTCCTGGGGGAACCCTCTCCTTTGTGTCTTGCTGAGAGGCCAGGTCTCGTAGTTGGAGCAGCTCACAGTCCGTTAACAGAGATGAAGAGGAAGGTCAGAAAAACCTGCCTGTGTGCACTGACCTCAGTCACTGATCAGGGCTGTAGGCAGGAGTTAACTGAGAGAGCTCTGAGCTCAGCAGGTAGGAGGAGCTGCACCTCCATCAGGAGCCAGAGTGCTGGTGAGAAGGTGTCTCAGGGTTATTAGATCGTGCGTATTAAAGCGTGGGGTGTCGGACAACTGAGCGAGGACAACACACACACGTGAACTAGGATTGAGTCGTCTGAAGGGTTGGGTACCGGGTACTCTAGGGTTGAGTCGTCTGAAGGGTTGGGTACTGGGTCCTCTAGGGTTGAGTGGTCTGAAGGGTTGGGTACCGGGTACTCTTGGGTTGGGTACTGGCCTCCCTCAGAAAGAAGCGCTTCAGTATTTAGGCTACTTTTCACACTGTGTTGTACAGAGTTGGCACACACAACAGAGCCTGTGTAAAAGCAGTGCAGGGAATTACAGTAACCCCCACCACACACACACACAAACAAACACACATTCTTCACATGCAGGTTCAGATCTCCACACATCACACCATTCCATGTACCAGGCCGGATGCTTCAGTAATTACACATTAGTGTTTTATTTTCCTGTGGTGTATAACATGCCCTGCTGCTGGGTTACTGCCGAGGGTTGGCTGTGTCTGAAAGGTGCTGAAAATGGCAGTGAATGGTGGTGCAGAATGCAGCCTTACAGCTTAATGTATTTCAGGTGCACCACAAAGTGGAGTGGTAAGAATGTGAGCATGCTCGCATACTGATGGAATATGAATATCAGAATAGATAGTTATTAACTTATATCACGCTTATAAAAATTGCATTGACAGAAGTTGCTTCACACACTTCCCTAAAGCATTTTCCCTCTGAAGTTGAGTTACTGAGCTTTAAAACCAGTATGGAAATCTAAATGAATTAAAATCTGTGGTGACCTTTGCTGATAAAACTAATAGCCATGTGCTTCACTGCTAGCACACTGTGAAGAGTGAAGTCTGGTAAATGGGCCCCATAATGAGGGGCCCAGTAGTTCTAGGGGCCACGTGGGAGCTGTTTTTTTTTGTTTTTGTTTTTTTTTTGATGGTGCAGAAGTTGGAACAGTGATGTTTCGCATTTAAGTTTTATAATTTCTTCAAGATCGAAAGAATCCTTGTTGCATGTGTGTCTGGCCTGAAACTGCTGTGCGTTTGGAGTCCGTCTCTGTTAAACGGCGTTGTCGTGGGTAACGGTCCATGAGAGGGAAAGTGCATGTACATAGATGTGCCCCTGGTTGCTGTGGTTGTGCTGACATCACCCTGGAGTGATTGTTCCGTCATAAGCACCACCCTGGAGTGATTGTTCCGTCATAAGCACCACCCTGGAGTGATTGTTCCGTCATAAGCACCACCCTGGAGTGATTGTTCCGTCATAAGCATCACGTTCACAAGAATGACCTTGATTAATTATAGCATGTAGAGAATATCCTGTTTCTTCTTGAACCTTGACCCGAACGAAGAAACATGTCCATTGCTGTTCTGTGTTGATGTGTCACTCTGATCTCAAACCAGTTTTTCTGTTGCTCTTGGTCCTGTAGAAGCCAGTAGAGTAAGGAGAATGTCTCTTTCAGTCTTTCAGTACTAATTAGTTTGAGCAGCTGAGAGAGATTCTCTTGGGGTAGCACACGTGCACGTGCACAATGGTGTGTGTGTGTGTGTGATAAGTGGTAGTTTTTGGTTTCCTGTATTTTAGTAGAATTTCACTACTTCACCGTTATGTTGCAGTTTTACAGACAAAACATGTAAACAGGAAACCACTCTGAAGAGGAAGAAAGCAAAGCACGTGCTTAATTATGCAGTTTTCACACTTCGTTCAACAGCTTCTTTAATTCCTTGCTGTTCTCATTTCTCTCTCTCTCTCTTACTCTCTCTCCCTCACTGTATCTCTGTCACACTTCCTCTCTTTTTCACTCACTCACTCACTCACTCACTCACTCACTCACTCACTCACTCACTCACTCACTCACTCACTCACTCGGGCCAGCTCGTGTTTATTTCTGATCCCTATGTTCGTTGTGAATTTCCTAGGCTAGCTTCCTCTCCGTTTCTCAATTCTGCGTCATGAATTCATCGTTTCTTTCAGTTTTGCTTGGTTTTGTCGTAGTGCTGTGCTGTATCACAGAAGCACACAGTGCACTAGAGGTGCCTTACTGACACATTCTGGTACCGAACCTTTTATGGAGCCAGCAGAGAGGAAACAAGTGGAGTTCAGTAGAGTTCAGTGTAGTTCAGTGCATATATAATACATTCAGTATATATTTTGCAAGTGGTAGACATCACAAATACAATTTCACATGCTTTTTTTTGGGATGCAGTAATAGTTTTGCAAAAAACAACATTCACTTAAAATGTACTATTTTTTTCCAATCAAAAATGCACAAATGTCCACACTTTCCCCCCATACTCCACACCAGTCAGCCAAGATTTGCTGGGTTTAAATTTTTTCTCCTTTTAATTTTGCACTGTGTACTTAATGTAGGTAACAATTAAAAGTAGCTTATGCCCACCAAATAGCATTATGTCAAATGGACCAAACGTTCTAGGTAAGAGACTTTTGTCCATTTTTGGAGATAATAGTATGTCACACAGTGTCAGAAATTAGCAAGGAAACAAATAGCACGTGCACACACACACACACACACACACCTAGCCAATAACATTATGGTGTGTGCAGTTTTCGTCTGAGCAGTGCTGCGTGGAACTTGTTTGCTAACCGGGAATCCGTCCACGCAGTGTGTTCCTACCAGCCGTTCTTACACCAATATGCTCACTCTCTCATGCTTATATTTAGGTATTTTTTTTCAGTTTTCATACACATTAACAGTACATGTGCCTCAGGTTATTCTCATGAGCTGCAACTCGCTTAGCCTACATACAAAAAGAAGTGTGAAAGTGACAGAATTAAGTGACTATTAAGAAATGTTCTGTCGTATCTTTGATTCTCGAACTTGTTCACGAGCTCCTTCTTGCTCTGACTTTGGTTCATACATGTGTATAGTGCAGTGTTTTCTCCGGAAGCCATGTTTCTCCCTGGAGTCACTCTCAACAGTTGCCATAGCAGCGTAAAGCCAGACTGGCGTCGGCACACCCTGCAGAAGAGAGGGGCGGGGTGAGCAGTGGCTCATTAACATTTAAAGGAACAGGCACTCAAACCAGCCATGCTGAGCAGGTCTATACTGACATGAGGAGAAGGGGGATTCGGTTCTTGGTGGCTGTGGTATTTTGACCAAAGCATGTCACAGACGTGCCATTAAGACGTGTGTTAATTTATGGCAAATGACTACAGTACCTTTAATTGTTACCTTTTAGCATTGTTGCTCCAGTGCGAAGCTGGAAGCAGTATGTGCACATCAAACATGTCTTGCCGGATCATCCAAATTTGTGATTATACAAAAACAATTGGCTTAATTTTTTTTGCTAAACTATTACTTTAGGTAAAATGTTCTGGCTTCATAATATGCAGTGTGCACACTACTTTAGAGATTCCATCCAGCTTCCTTACATTTGAACAACATTTCGCAAAAGGTAAGCAGTAAATTCTCTCTGCGCGTGACACTGGTAGGCCGAATCACAGGACTGACATTGAGAAACTGAAGTAGACAAGCCAAACAGTAGTTAAATCCTTCGGTCTGTGTTGTGCTTAATTTAGCTGAACTGCTCTGTTGGTATGGCATCTTCAGAGGCTGCAGGAGGGAGGTGAAGGTAATGGAACTTCAGACGCTGGGCCTGTGTGACCGGTGTTCTTCACATGCAGCCAGGCTCTTCCACACGCTGTGTTGCTATGCTGCTTTGTGAGTCAGTGAGCGGTTGTTTGTGGTTTAGATGAATTGTTGCTGATTGCACTGCAATCAACAACAGTACGTTAAATGTACTGTATTCATGCAGAAGCTCTGTGATCCACGTAGAGAGCATGAGTGTTTTTGCATTTTTTTTTTGTTGTTTACAGGAATTAAAGCCAAATTTTAAGAATAAAGTTGTTTTTGGAGTATTCTGCCTGGTTGGAGTAATATTGGAGCTTGCAGGTAAAAATTCTTGCTGTTCACTGAAGTCGGAAACAAAATATCACTGTAGGCGTTTCACTGGGGATTTTATCCTGTGCTTATAAAGCCTCACTGATGGATAAAAACCGTGTGGGTAGATCACGACTCTCGGATTGTTTTTTCTGATAAGAGGGGGGGATGAAAAACACCAGACCACTCACCCTGTAGTAAAATCACCTCAGTGATAACGTTGTCCACACTGGCAGTTATAAACTTGTACATTTAAAAGTAATGATGTGGATTCAAATGATAAACACGACTGTCATGGAGTTTGTTTGTTTGTAGCAGTGTAAAAAAATCAAAACAAAAACACAAGCTATTTTAATCTTTTACGCTGAAATGCTAATCATTATACTGATGTAAAGCAGATGTCATTACAGCCTCTTCTTGAATAAGAATCCCCCTCTAACTGTACAGGGTGTTGAGGTGCCCCATGCCCTGTGTTAGTGTGTACTGTGTTCAGGTGGTGTGTACTGATGTTAGCAGTGTTAAGGGTGCCAGAGTTATAGTCAAAGATTTTCAATTTGAAGTGGCATGTTTCAAAACCAGAGTTGACTGCCAGTTAAAGGAGTTTACAAGAGTCTGCAGCACTGCTTTATAGGAGCACTGACTCCCAGCCCAGTCCTCCATG
>JAOXYF010000017.1:5684557-5703668 GCA_028565775.1 Sternarchorhynchus goeldii
GTGTGTGTGTATGTGTGTGTGTGTGTGTGTGTGTGTGTGTGTATGTGTGTGTGTGTGTGTATGTATGTGTGTGTGTGTCTACACGTAAACATTTTAGGCAGAAAAGATAAAAAAGAAGAGAGGCTCTGTGCTTGGAACTCTCCATGTAGCTCACAGCTCCTCGCTGGATGAAGTTGACCACAAGATACTTGAAGCCAAGTACGTTTCCCCACCGCCACACACGTTAGACAGGCAGGTGCTCCGCTCCGCGCACTCCGCTCCGCGTTTCCCCTCTGACCCCGTGGGTGCCTCGCTGTGTGTTGCGGTGCAGGAAGGCCCTGTCGGAGGTGACGGCGTGCCTGCGCGAGCGCCTGCACCGGTGGCAGCAGATCGAGAAGCTGTGCGGCTTCCCCGTGGTGCAGAACCTGGGCCTGCCCACCCTCACCGCCTCGCTCTACTCCGACCACAGCTGGGTGGTCTTGCCGCGCTTCTCCCTGCCGCCCTACCCCATCGCCGGCGGCGTGGACGACCTCGACGAGGACACCCCGCCTATCGTCACGCAGTTCAACTGTGAGCCCTGGACAGCTGCGAACAAGCTCTGTTCAATAAGAACCGAGAAGAGCTTTATTTCCAAGCAGATCATTTTGAAAATAAATTGAAATATGTATAGCATTTGGAATACTGAGGATTCTAAATGCATTCTGAGCATTGAATGTTAAAATGACTTTCTTAGACTTTCTCTTTCTCTCACTCTCTCATTCCCATCACTCCCCAAGCAGCCCCGCTCATACGACCTACTCTGACGCGTAACAGCAGTATGTGTCGTTCTCGACGGAGCATCATTTCCCAGCAGTCATCACTGCTCTCCCCTGATCCTGATCTCCTGTCGATGGCCTCTGGTGTGTACAGACCCGAGGGGGATGATGAACACATCTACTTCAGCGTGGATAGGAAAGGGTACTGCCTTGTTATTTACTTTCCACCCCTGTTTTTATCAGTTGATTCATTATAAAAGAATCATTTATACTACAGTAAGAGATACTTCCATGACTTGAACCCTACCATATTTATTTAGGATACATTTGATATATTTAAGATAATCTCTATATCACTAGAAATGTATGTAGAATTATGTAGATTTATTCAGATTAAAGATTAATGTGGTTTATTCTGATTCTTGTCTACAGAGACTCTCAGGATACGTGTTCAGACTCGGACTCCATGGGATCGTCTTTGGGCCGGAAGCAGTTCTCTAGCCCCTGTGCTCCAGGAGCAGAAACTCCACAGCGCAAAATCTCTCGTGAGGAGCTCCTCCTGTTTACCCAGGAAATGCAAATCGTTGCCTTGGACACATCCCCTTCTACCGTTTGCTCCTCCGTTGACCCTGCGTCTGGCTCACCTGACCTCACTCGCTCCATTATCCCAGAGTCCCAGAGTTTGACCTTTCACCCTGTCACTAAACTGGCAGCCTCTAATGGCATGCTGGAGAAGTCTTACAGCCTGGGCCAGATGCCTGCTAGCGGGACGTCCCCAGAGGGGCACCACCCCTCACTGGGCTCTCTAGACGTGGAGGGGAGGGCCGGCAGGGAGGCCAAGCATCGACCCTCCACCTTCAGCCTGGACTCCTGCGACAATGGTGAGAAGAAACGCTCAAAGATCAAGAGTTTATTTAAGAAGAGCAAAAAACAGTGAGGGGGAGGAGAGAGCAGAAACCAGGGGGCGGGGCAGGAGAAGACGGAGATGTGGAAAGCCTTAAAATGAATAAATGATGAAAAAACGAGTGGACTGTCAACCAGAAGCCAGTTTTTTTTAATTAAAATGGGAATGTAGCTCCATCTAGGTGATCTCCTGGTTTGGAAGCCTTTTTTGAAATCTTTTTAAAGTTTATTTAGTTTATTCATAACCTGATATGATTAGAAAAAAAAGTCATGAATGGTTAAAGGTCAAGGGTTATGTTGGTCATTTTAAAGAACCAGGCACGGAAAAATGGTTTCCTGCTACATTCAGGGTTGTATCATTATTAAGTGAAACCAAAACAGAAAAAGGTAAAATATTCTATATAAAACTTGATCCAGTACTTTACCCTTCCACATAGATATATTATAAATCCACATAGATATATTATAAATCCAATAAAGTATATGGTAAATTAAAAAAGAAAAAAAAATTGTTTCAAAAATGTTATCCAGTGTAAGCTTTCGAGCCAACACCATGAGAGCAAACAAAATGGTTCATTTCAAAAGTCTGCTTGTGGTAGTAATAAACTAATAAAATGATCACAGTTCAAATGTATGGAAACATTGCTATTGAAAAAATACTGTACGTAATGCCACTGTGATCAATCCTGGTGGCTTTTGTCTTTTTGCCAGCTGCTTCTAGGGCTGGCATCACTGTCTTTGAGGTCATAGTAAACTACCCCCCCCCCAAACACACACACACACACACTGCTTTTGTTTTTCAGTTAGGGTTAACCATGTAGTGAAATGATGAGCTGGGGTCCTGCAGGAGAACGTAAATAGACCCGTATCCTGAAGGTGGAGTGTCTAGTGCTGGCCTTCATGCTTCCTGATGCTGCCCAGTTCCAGTACTTCACTCGTTTTCTTTAGGTTGAAAAAGAAAATGGAAGGCATTGCTTAGCGGGAAGGAGGTGAACGGTCCTAACGCCTGATTCATACCGTCAGCAGCACGACAGATACGGGTGCCCTCTTTCTGCTCATCTGGCTCTTGAAGTAGTTAAGAATATAAACCTGTATGACTAACAACCCATAAAAACGCCACGCTGATGAGAGATTGTGACATTTGATGAAAAATGTTGTGAGACTGGATTTTATTTGGGTATCTGCTGCTGAAGAGAGTGCTACCAAAATAAAAAACCAAAAACATTAAAAGACAAAAAATTCTGCTAAAATTTTTGCACTACAGGTTTCCTTGTTTCAAAAGGGACGATTCTTGTGGAAGAAGAATAAGTTAAGATTACTGTTGGGGTAGAACAGTAAGTTGGGATTAGTGTTGGGAAAGAACAGTGTTGGGGCAGGACAGTAAGTTAAGATTACTGTTAGGGCAGAGCAGTAAGTTAAGATTATTTTTAGGGTAGAACAATAAGTTAAGTTAGGATTTTGTTGAGATGCGTTAAAAAGCATCAAATTGATGAAGGAGCCAAACAGTTTGGTGTGTTTAGAACGCCTCTTAGTATATTTATTTTTCTGTGTAATTTTTCCATTATGACAATGTTCTCTTAGAATTTTTTTAATTGTAGAATGTGCATTTGTATTGTGTCGCTGTGGAAACGCTGCTTTTTATATATGCATATGCAAATTGTAACATAACCCCTATTCTTGGACTACAGGCCCTGTTTCAAAGAGCTGACCATCACTGTGACTATGATCGTCATTCTCACAGTTTTAATATAGCCTGTCTCTAAGCATATGCTGTTTTGACAAAAATGGTCACAACTTGTTTAATTGTATTGATATGTTTAAGATCATAGTGTGTTGCATGGGGGGGGGGGTTAAAATGTGTTGCACATTTTACATCCCTGTTGAAAGTTTAAACATGTATAACATATGTGAGAAGTTTAAGCACAGCAGTAAACTGACACCAGTATTTGAAATGTCTACCTTTGTGTCTGCCTTTGACATTAGTGAAGCTGCACTAACTACAGAAAGGTAAATGTATCCCAGACGTGTTATGAATCAGAATAATAAATACAGATATAGCAAGTGTACTCCCCCCCCCCAAAAAAAAAAAACACCAAAAAGTTTGTTCATTTATGCTTTATATGCTGTGGAAAGTGACAGAGGCAAGAGAGGCCTTTCCCTACATTTCAGCTTATAGTAGCACTGTGTAAGGCTTCAGCACAAGCTTCAATCCCAAACATTGAGAGATGTTGCTCTAGCAGTGGTCACCTGCTCCCCCATGGAGAGTGTCCTGCAGAGAGTTCTGACTCGTTCAGAATCTTCTGAAGATGCTGACTAGCTCTATCTGGTGTGTCACCTTGGGCGGTGGAACTTTTCTCTGTACGAAAGTAGCTTTTCAGGAGGATCTGTGATCACTTATGCTCTGTAGTGCTTGATATAGGTGGAAGCTCGGTCTACAGAAGGTCTTTCACTGCTCTGTGCACTCTGCAAACTGCACTTTTGGCACTTGCTTTCAATTCTGTCTGTTTCACAAGAAGCTAATTCATAATTCAAGATTCCTATGATCAGTTGAAGTGTATTTGCTTCCTTTAGGTGGTTAGATGAAAAAATGCAAATGTGGATCTGGAAATGAATAGAAAACAGGTAATGTTTGTCTACTGATGTATAGCTTACCAAATCAAGAAGCAATAACACTGGTTCCTACGTTTTTCCGTTAATAAGAATGAGACTGACTAAAGAAAATTTCCCCTATCAACAAGTTCCAATCTGGCAGACTGAGAAGCACATGTATTGAAATCAACATTTTTCAATCTTCAGGAAGCCTTCCCCTATTTGTTAAGCGTCAACTAGTAATCAAAAGGTTGCTGGTTCAAACCCCACCTCTGCCAAGATGCCACTGTTGGGCCCCTGAGCAAAAGCCCTTAACCCTCAACTGCTCAAGATGTATTCAGTCACAATTGTAAGTCGCTTTGGATAAAAGCGTCAGCCAAATGCTGTAAATGTAAACACGGGACAGCAAGGTGGAGTCCATTCACTGTATTTTATATGGCTATAGTCAGGCTTAATGCTTTGAGTTTGAAAGTTAGTACAGTGTCCCAAACAGAAATGGCTGAACACGCAGTTTTAGTACAACGATACGGACCTCTGACAAGGCATGTAGTCTCTGTTTTGGTCCAGTAAATGGCATCCCTAGCGCTGGTCGTTATTTGCGTTTTGGCGACGTCTATGAAACTTATGTATGATGCTATAGGCTGGTAGTGCTTGCGGGGCTTTTAAAATATATTTATTTGATATTCAGAAAAGTCCAAGCGAAGATTATGAAACACGCGGAAATAACCCATTTTGTGCCGTTGCTAAAATGCACCCAGCAACAGCGTTTAATTGGATAATGGCTTTTGCTGAAATAAACAAAACAAATAGGCTAATGTACTGCACTAATTTTCCTGTTCCACTGCTCAGATAATTCTGAAATTAAATAATACCGGAGCTTTTACCGGAGATGTAAATGTTAGGTTTCAAAACAATTTATAGCGTTATTAAAATACAAGACAGTTTTTAGATTTTGCTTACACAGCAATCATTTGTGCGTTGAAGTACACTGACTTGAACACTGACCGATATTCCAAAGTCACCTGTTTCCATCATTATAATTTCCAATTTCAGTGCCCACAACTAAAACAACCTGATTAAATTGATGAAGTTTTTTGGAAGGATTGTGTGTGAATATTTGTATACTGTATAATAAATTAATAAAAAAATGATAAAAATAACAATAAAGAAATATTTTCTTTTATCACTGCATTGCAGTCATCCATACATGCATTCAGAAAGGACAGTGACGATGTATCCACTGATCATTGAGGATTTCGCTGTGTGCAGAGGGAGATGTAACACCGTTTTGCAATTTCAGCCTTTTTAGGTCATGCGCATCTGAATTCCCTTCCTTCTAATGTGATAAGAAAGGATCGTGTGGTTGTTATTAAAAACTGGACTTGCTCTGATAACCCATTGGTTCCACACGCAGAGATGGTTTCTCATGGCAACAAGCTGTTTGGGAAGAAAACCCGAAAGGGAAAGAACGAGATTAACAGAAAAATCGACGCGTTTGGTTAAAGCAGTTCGAATTTTTGCGCTAGATGGCAGTAATGTTCTGCTAAAATGCGTATAGTGATGATTCCAGGACTAGTCTAAACTGCTCATGTAACGCAAAAGGATAAATCACAGGCTGACTAGTACGAGCGTGTGTGTGTGTGTTACACCATCACATCAGTTGTGATAGGTTACTTTGTTTATGTGCTATTACGCACCAGTCTAAAAACGGTTACATATAGTGTGGTATAAAAACACAGGAAGCAAGGTCATCACATTTGCAACTGTTATGATCAAATCACAGATTATGCTGTGATTCTGTACTGTATATTTGAAGCATGCAAGTACAGCTAGCCCATGGCAACTTTGATAATTACTTTTCTTTAATAACTGATTCAACTCTTCTTTAAAATAAATCCTTGAACCGCCAAAGCTGAAGTAATATAATAACGAGCGGTTGCCAGAAGGGGGCGCACAACCAGCAGAAATCAGCACATGGTGAGTGGTCTAAAGACAACAACAAAAAAGAAGCAGTATAGTAAGAGACATAGAGGTGTGTGTGTGTGTGTGCGTCTGCTAGGTTCTGTTGGAGCGTACTGAGGTTAAGAAGTGGAGACTGGGAACTGCTAGGTTCGGTTGGAGAGTACTGAGGTTAAGAGGTGGAGACGGGGAACTGGTGGCGTTCCTGATGAGAATGATGAGAGCTTTTCTCCTCCATATTTCATACACGCGTGTCTTTCAGGAGTGGAAAAGTTTGAAAGTGCGGATGGGGACTGTTCTGGCTGCCCAGTGTCACACAGGCCTAGTCTCTCTCCAGTGCCTCTCTGCTAGCAGAATGGCTTTGTCCTTTGACAGAGAGCACAGTGTATGAGCATACACACACACACACACACACACACACACACAGAGGGAACTGCACACATGATTAAACAGTGATCCAAAATCTTGTCATCCTTGCCGGTAGTTCTCTCTCTCACTCATTCATGCAGTTCATTCCAATTCTGTCAGTGTTTCCCATTTCTGTCTAGGTAGGGCTTATGTGCCTGTGTGTGCTGTTCTGTTGTTTTATTTCCAGCTTATATGTGTTTGCATGGACCACGGGTTCTCCATGTCCCTCACACCCAGGGCACATGTACGGGACATCTCTCTTTGAAGATACTGCAGTAGAATGGAAACGCTCGTGTTGATGGATAAGAGTGAGTGTGGGCGAGACAGACAAAGAAGATGAGACAGGCCTTGAAGGCCAAGGGGAAAAGAAAAGTAAGTCAGAAAAATGACCAGTGTTGATACAGGCAGTCTCTCCTGTTTTGTTTATTCCTTCATTATTCCCCACATGTCCTCCTCCTCCTCTCCTCCTCTGATGCTCTCACTTTCTCTCCCCCCCCCCCCTCCATTTCCACACACTCTTCCTCTTTCCTTCAGACTTCACCCTTTTCTATAAGAGGAATTCGATCAGTGGCATACGTGTCAAAGAGCCAGGCCTGATCTGTCAAACAACAGGAGTTTCTATTGGGTTTGTGCAAAGTCAGCGGATGTGAGCGTGCATGAATAATACATGAGGCCCCTCTTCTACTTCCCCCTCCTTATTAAAGCACACTCCATCCCTCCGCTCCCCTTTCCCCCAGCAGCCACTGCCTCTGCCGCCTTTAACGAACTCCAGGGGAAGAGGAGCCCTTAGCACGGTGGAACAGAGCGAGAGACAGAGACAGACAGAGAGGGAGAGGGAGAGGGAGAGAGCTGTCTATCACATTAATTTGGTAAAGTGAATTTTAATGTGGCCGGGGGGGAGGGGAGCTCTTGCTGTGACATAATAGATGGCTGTGCCGTGTGTGGCTGCTTTGTTGTGCTCCAGCTCAAGGCTCTGGTAGGTGACCTAACATCAGTCAAATCACCAAGGACACTCAATGCCATAGTATGAATGTGTGCATGAATGTGTGTATGCGTGCAATGTGTGCGTGGGGCTGGGTGGGCGGATGCCTGCTCTCACTGCTTCATCTCTGCTTTGAAGATGCTGTAGCTAATACGCCTTCACCATGTGAAACACCCTCAGCTCCCATTCATACCTGTGTCATGTGTGTATATGAGGGTTGTGAGAGATCATTTACTGGCTTCTGACATATCCTGCTCCTCAGTAGATGGCACACTTGTTCCATGTAGTAGAAACATCCATCCATCCATCCATCCATCCATCCATCCATCCATCCATCCATCCATCCATCCTTCCATCCTTCCATCCTTCCATCCTTCCATCCATCCATCCATCCATCCATCCATCCATCCATCCATCCATGTCATTATTTTAGTTGAAGACAGAAAGAGGAAACAAAGACTAAAAGGTAAGAGTAGAGGACAGACTAAGAGTTCCTCATCATTCCCAGTAAGACCATATGGCCCTGGTGAAACAACTTCATGTATTCAGCAAAATAACAGCCGTTAAAATGGGGGAAGAGCTCATTTAAAATGGGGAGCCCACAGAGTGAGTCCTAAGTGCCTGGCAGGTGTGCCCTTGGTCAGCATGTCCCCTGGACCTCACCTCCCCACATCCATTCCCCTCTTTATGAACACTGACTGTATCGTATCCTGCCTTAGCTCTTGTGCCTGTGAAGCTGTATTAGGCTCAATGATGCAACAGTGACTAGTTAGGAGAGCTCTAATAAAAACAGGTTGGTTCAGCTCCAAAGGGGAAACGTTGTGGGTGAGTGGAGGATGAGGTGAATGACAACAAACGTACATCCAAATATACATTTGATATTACATAATTTTATTGTTCTTATTAACATGGTGCAAAAACAAAACGTGCTCGAACGTATGTGATAACAAGAGCGCATGCATGTACAAATACACACACAGTTATAGCAGACAACTTGGAATGTGATAAACATCCACTTGTGATGCACATCCATTTGAGAACCAGTGAGTTCACCACAATCACTATTAAAACAGAATTGTGCACATATACAAAACCAAAAAAAAAATATTTTTTTTAAATTAAGGTATTCTGGTGTAGTTTGATGTAGTTTGTATTCAGATGTAGTTTGACCCAGTTCTTGTGTGGGTTTTCAGTGTAGTTATAATAAATCACAACCAAAGACAGACAGCTGGGTTTTACCAACAGAACGACAATGTTTCATTGATTTAAGGTCAGCATACTGACCTCTAGAGACCCAAAGAGACCCCCTAATGTGTGTGTGTATGTGTGTGTTTGTTTGCGCACAGGTGTATGTGATACTAAGGTCCAGGATAACAATAAAATGTCCTACTGCCATGAGACTGTAAGTGTGATAGGCAATAGCCAAGGGTCAAAACCTGTCTCCAGTGTTACACATAGAGAGAGAGAGAGCGAGTGTGAGAGTGAGTGGGAGAGATATATAGAGAGAGTGTGTGAGAGCAAGAGAGGGCGAGAGAGGGCGAGAGAGGGCGAGAGAGGGCGAGAGAGGGAGAGGGAGAGAGAGAGGTCCCCTGAGACTCAACCTGATATCATTTGACCAGTCCATAACTGAAATGCTAGATTTACCTCAACAAAATACCAAAATTCCACTGTGCAATTTCCTACTCATATCTTACCTTGATCATAGGCCTGTATGGGAATGAAATGGATGTGTGTCAAAGCAGCCACTTTAAAATAGCTTTGTATTTGGGAAGCTTCTTTAATTAATTCTGTGGTAATCCTAAATGATCCCTGTCTTCAGGGGAAAAGATGGGTGGACTGTAATCATTCTAGCCAAAGCAATTAACAAACAGATAAACAAACAAATAAAATATACAAAAAAACAAACATATAAAACCGAAGACCTGGAAAAACAGCCTAATTTTCGAATGGCTCAGTATTCTCTTACGTAGCCATTAGCTTTATCTGCCTGAGCTGCGGAGGAGGGGAGGATCCACGGTAACAAGAGAAGAGGAGCAAACAGTGAGGCATACTTCAGAAAGCACGATTTCTCTGTCACCTAATCATTCTGATTTGCCCTTCTGTCCTCACTCAGAGGAGAGGGAGAAAGGGAGAGAGGGCAAGCCGTATCACTCCAAAGAGCTTGGCGACAAAACTGACGTGCGTTCGGAGAGCACAGGAGGAGCTGAGGAAAACTGATTTATGGCTCCCACACTGATGCGTGTGTCACAGCGCCACAGTGATGCCAACCGGTTTAAGTCTTGTTGGCCTTCTGCAGCAGGAGTAGGTGCAGTGGATTTCAAGGCTGATCGTTGTCTTCCCATCAGTTTTAATGTCTAGAAATACAGAATGCTATAATCAGGCAAATACTCCATGCAATATGCATGACAAATAATATCCAGTATACAGAATGCAATATTTACAGTGAAAATATTCAGACAATATCTATAGATAACATTACAAAGACTAGATAATTACTGGTAAGAATGTAAGAACTGTACTGCCTCAGTGGTGGTGAACTAAAACATATGCTGTTCTCTTTACATTTGTGACCTCATGCATTAGACTTCATTTGCATAGGCAAGGTCTTCTGTGGATTCCTGTGATGTGTGCCAGTTTTTGGAAACTGGTTAACTCATCACTGGTTAGGCAGCGTTGAGAAGGCCAAGTCGTGAGGCGTGAAGGTTTTTACAAAGTCACTAAAATGGGCCATTCGCTTATGGGCACATTTAATCCACAGAACTCTATCTGTGCCAAATGTCAGGGCCACTCAGGTATCTGTACTTGTTGTCCAAAAAAAAAAAAAAAAAAAGTTTTCTTACTGCCTCTGAAAAGCTGATGGTCTTTGAATAAAATTAATATTAATTAAGCCTATCACAGCATTTGCTCAAAGACTTGCTGAATAGAACCTTTGATGTACATGCTTATAACTTCCATACATCTATGGGGACAAAGTAAAGCAAACCAGCTGATAAAGAGACGGCATTGTGAGGATGTTGCATTATATCATACTTAAAAAGCAGTATAGGGTGTCTTGTTTTAATTGTAATATAGCACATTATGCTTTTCTTATAAAGGACGTTTTTAATAACACTCAATCTTCAGTTCCCTAAACCTATATGGGACAAACTGTGCGAGAGGAGAAAGTTGGTGGCAAATTGCAGGTATGCCAGTCAAAAAAAATAGCAGCAAATATTTAATGTGTCAGGAGACGGTGTCCAAAATTATGACAGCACATTTCAAACAACGAAAAAGCTGCCCTGGGAAGGAAGATGGCTTGAGCTGGTATCTCACTGACAGGACTCCAGGTGAATACTGAATCAGCTGCTGGGAAAAAAAAAAAAAAACCCTAAACACACACACACACACACACATACACACACACAAGCCTTAAGACCCACGTTCCCCCACTCAGTCTCAGCCCAGAACTGCACATCATTACTATCACAATAGGATAGGTCTGCCATTTGGAAACTCTCTGCCACCAGCGGTATATTCAACCTACTATAATCAGTGCAAATCTTACACTTTAGAGAGATTCCCTGCTTTCCTGCATGCACAAACGGATGTCTTTCGAAAAGACACTTTAACCCACACTGCCTGCTCCGATTTGTTCAACATGATAGTGAGTTTGTTACTTGAGGCTGAAAGTCCTGCTAATAATTTTTTCCTTAGAAATGCTTCAAGACTTAGAAGGAAAGGAGCTGCATCAGAACACATAGGACAGACCCATTCGTACTTTTCTATCCATACATTGTTTGTCTGTTTCCACTGTGTTGTCTACCTACCCTGTAGCTGAGGTTATCGCATTTCACTGGCAGTGCACCACAGTGCAGCACAACCATGCACTGTGTGATTTTATGTACAAAATATAATTTATTTCACAGAAGCAAAACATTAGGCATTGTACTATGCTCTACTTTAAGGTCCACAAGGATTATGACTGAACCTACATACGAAGTGCGGTTTTCTAAAACAAACACACACACGCACACACACACACACACACACACACACCCACCAACACACACAAAGATCATTCTTTCTTTGTATTCCACGATAAGACCAATGATGGGGCCAAGAAATATAGCTATAGAAATATAACAGAATAAGAACCGCATGGTGCCACATTTCCTCTCATCTCATTTCCGACTGTGTGCTTTTGTGTCTAACTAAGTTTTTCTTGCAAGCGAAGATAGACAACATCTTACAGCAAGTTAATCACCACCTAAGTGAAGTCCTTCGGTCTACAAGGTATCTGATAGTGTGAGGTAAGTGCGATTTACTGGACTGACGCTCAATGTCCCCTCCATGTCCTGCTGGCTACTTCACAAACACCACATTACATCCAGTGTGCAGGTAAGTGATTTGATCATATGTGCCCTTCTCCCTTTATTAGTTAAAACATAGACCTATCTGTAATGTAATAATAATAATATGACTCTAACATAGACCTATCTGTAATGTAATAATAATAATATGACTCTAACATAGACCTATCTGTAATGTAGTAATAATAATAATAATATAACTCTAACATAGACCTATCTATAATGTAATAATAATAATAATATGACTCTAACATAGACCTATCTATAATGTAATAATAATAATAATATAACTCTAACATAGACCTATCTATAATGTAACAATAATAATATGGCTCTAACATAGTCCTTTCTATAATGTAACAATAATCATATTACTCTAACATAGACCTAACTATAAATAAAACAATAACATAATCATAAGTATAATATAACAATATAACTCTAACATAGATCTAACTATAATAAAATAATAATCTAAATCTAACTTAGGTCTAGCTATAATATGTATATTGCACCTGTTTAACTGTACATTTACCTTTGAGATTTGAAAGGTTCAGAACTGTATGCATAGAGAAGGGGTTTGGATGTCACAAGCTACAAATATAATGGAGAGAATGTAGGGTGAACAAGCAAATCCTAAGCAAACCAGGTAGAGTTTCAGGACTCGGGGGAAGAGGTCATCAACCAATAGAAGTTTGCCAAATCAGTTAAAGCCTGTTTTAGCACTAAGCTTGTACTGTAGGCCTAGTGCATGTACAGTGACCATTGTTTTCCTAAGATCATTTTTCATCCTGTCACACTAGAAAACTGAGTACATGATGAAGAGGAAAGGGTTTTAACACTGACTGTGATAGCTCATGCTAGACAGCACCGACAGCTTCCTGTGTTCTAATTCCAACTCCGAGTCCGAATTTGCTATCCCAGGCCTGGTGGAAGCCTCACGCCTGACACAGGCCGAAGCAGGACCGCACTTGTGCTCAGATGTAGCTTCACAAGTGTGTCACAATGCAAAAAAAAGTCCCTGCTCCAACCTAACGTGAGCGCGAAGATCAGTAATGCAGAGGTGCACCACGCAGGCCTGTAAAACGTCTCCAGTTCAGTGGGGAAAACAGACACCGAAGGGGTCTATATTAAGAAGCGCAGGTTTTATAGGGGTGCTGAGGTTAAGTGCGAGTGACTCCTGGTCGTTTGCACTCCGCACACCTGTGCTAGTGAACGCTGAGCTCAGGCCTGGCATGGGCAAAGACTCCTTTTGTGCGTGGCATTGTTACCGTAATTTGACCGTCCGCCGGGGCTCTTACCAGCACCAACGTTTGCACACCTCCTTCCCTGTCCTTTCCACATCACACATTCACATTTGGCACTTATAATTCATTTCACACCGCCTGGGCTGCATAATTTTCAATGCTTTCCGTACCCTTTCTCTTCACCTTATTTTAAAATGTGGAGGTCAAAAATGGAGACACCAAAGAGGGAGGGAACAAAGACGGGGAGAGAGAGGGGAAGTATCTTTTTGCATTTTTCTATTTTACGCCAAAATTGGAATGGAATGACCTGGCCCTGACCGATAGGCGCTCTGTGGGAAAGAAAGACAAATAATATAGATAAATCTGGGTTTTTTTTTTTCAAATTAAAACAATCAATCAAAGGAAAGGGAAAGGACACAGAAAGAGGGGAAGAGCAAAAAAATGAAAAAAACACTACTGACAGGGTTGTTATTTCCCATAAAAATGGTAGAATAGTGTGTGTGTGTGTGTCCGCATGCATGTGTATGCATGTGTGTGTTTGTGCATTTGTGCGTGCATGTCATATTGCTCAGGGTAAATAACAGCTTCTCTGCTGAATATGGGTGAATGGAAAAGCTGCGTGATAAACTTAAGGAGAGCAGCTACCGCGATGCAAACGTTCCTGAACAATGAGAATCCTGAAGTGTGACTGCGGTGCAGTGGATACAGACACTGTTTACTAGAAGCTACTTTGACATTGCTCACGTTCTCATTGTGTGAGTTTTACTGTTATTTTGAAAAGCACACTTCCTCCATGTCAGTGATAACTCTTGTGGGCCTGTCAAATAGGCCAGTAGGGCCTTTTCAGGTGAAAAATCGCTCTCTTTAAAACGTCCACGTCTTAGTTGTCAGTGCTGCCAATGCAGTACATTCCTGAAAGC
Organism: Sternarchorhynchus goeldii; assembly: GCA_028565775.1. NCBI lineage: Eukaryota > Metazoa > Chordata > Actinopteri > Gymnotiformes > Apteronotidae > Sternarchorhynchus > Sternarchorhynchus goeldii. The sequence goes on from JAOXYF010000017.1 coordinate 5,698,649, forward strand.
ACTCGTTGTTCTGGTAATAGCTAGTTTATTCTGGTGATAGCTAGTTTATTCTGGTAATAGCTAGTTTATTCTGGTAATAGCTAGTTTATTCCCTCGCACTGAGGGAACCTTACAATGAACTTGCCAGTGACCAGAAAGATGCACAGACAGGCTACGCTTCGTTTTCTCATGTGCCACCTCACATCGCACACACACACAACACACTCTTCATTAGAAACAGACAGTCTGTGACATTCTAGGTGCTCTCCAGCCAGAGTGCATACAAGCAACTGTGCTCATTTAATCTCGCTCTCACTACTTCTCTGCTCCTCCCTCTGGTTGACACCCCTGGGCACGAGCCATTCCTGAGACAACTCTGGCCTCGCTTGGTGATCTATGGGTCTGTATGTTTACTGGATGCTTAGCTCTGCATGCAAATATAGCCTGATGTTTACTGAATGTCAGAGTTCAGAGTGTCCCAGACTGACTCTGACCTGCTGTTTCATGTTGTGTCAGGGTATGATTTGTTGCCTTATAACGGCAACTTTAAAAGCCATTTTCTTAGAGACACAGAAATACTAACTATCAGTCACAACAGAGACAGATGCAGTGATATTGAGATTAATGAGTATTTTAGCCAGTTAGCCATTAGCTTGTAAGAATGGACATAGAGAAGGCTTTTCCGATGCAGAAAGGGAACCATGGAGTGTCACCAATAACTATAATTAAGACAACTTGGACACAGTTGAAGAGAGATGTCTGCGTTGTGTGTGTACGTGTGTCTGTGCATGCAGCGGTTCTTTGTCTTGGCAAACGGTGGTGGTGTGCATTAAAGAGGTGAATTATAGCCACCACTTAGCGACGCGTCTGAACTGGGTCCAGAGGGGAGGAGGCCGTGGGAGTGTGTTTACAAATGAAAAACAAGAAAGACAGGCCTGTAGGGGGAGAGGAGAGAGGAAGAAAAGACAAAGAGAGAGATCTCCAGCTCACAGGGAACATGGTGGAAGTGCTGTGGTGCGAGACTTGCAAATGAAGAGATGACAGGATGGTACTCTTCTCCCTCCTCTGCTCAGTGGCCTCAGGCATAAATTCTCATTTGTTTTTCCGTCTCTGTGAGTTGGACTTGCGTGTAACTCCTTAGCCGTGCGTCGTCTGCCTTGTTGAGTTTTTTAGTTTGGATACAGTTTCAGAATTGTTTTTTTTTTTTTCTTTGACACTTGGTCTCTTGACACCTGGCAATATCACAAAGTTTCCAGATAATGTTGTTGTTATTCCCTGTTCGAGCGCTGAATAAATGTTATTGTTTGCCTTTTTTTCTTTGCAGCCACCTTTTAACACGGTGATCCATAAAGAACTGGCATTAATACAACCCTGTAAATGAACTCTCTATTACCCAGCATTTGATAAGAGTAGCTTGTCTCTCTTTTTCACTCTCTTTGTTCCATATGTATATTATTGTACGCACACACACACACACACACACACCTACACACACACACACACACACTCACACACACACACACACACACACACACATACACACAGGTATTAAAGCCAAGTTTTAACACCAGGGTGGGAGGGTAATGCTATTGTGTAGTCAGTAGGGAAGCTCATTTTTTGAAGCTGCAAAATGAAATCTTACTGGAGGTGCGTAAAAGATGCATGAGCAGAACTGTGTCCTTGCTTGAAAAAGGCGGGTGGGCCTCCTACACTTTCAACCGCTCCCTTCCTCCCTGCCTCAAATACTTCCCTCTCTCCCTCCCTCCCTACTTCTCTCCCTGCCTCATTCCCTCGCTCTGTTTCTGCCTCCCTGCCTCCTTGCCTTGCTGACACACCGAGAGGCATTTGCAGGCCCAGGTGCTCAGGCAGCTGTGTGGATTTGGTGCAGGATGAATGGTCTGTCCCAATGGTGGTTTCTTTCTGAGGAAACCGAGGCTGAGGAGGGCAGGCCGAGAAAGAAGCTGAGTGAGATTAGTGGCATCCTGCCATTGGCGTCCGAAGGCTGCTGAGGACCTGGACGTTCTTCGGAGACTTAAGCCTCGAGCTGAATGCACCAGGCAACATTCAGTAACAGCCAAGAAACAATTTTAGAAGCAGATAACATTTTTTAATTTTTTTTAAATTTTTGGACTACCGTTTTAGCTTATGATAGTGATGACTGCGTTTCACGAGCTTCAGTTCTGTTATTCTTGTCTTGAGCTGCTGACCACGTGTCATTAGGGTAAAAGTCGATAGATTAAGGAATAATGCAAGAGAGGGAAAAAGGAAAAAAAGAGAAAGAGAAATTCTAAGAAGAAACTACATGAAGGAAAGATGGCAGGTCCATGGAGAAATCCTGACATTTGTCTGTCAGATCCATCTCTTCCAACATTCTTTCTTCCATCCCTCCTTTTCTCTTAGGGGCGGGTTAAACAAATGGCAAACCTTTACTTTGGAATGGTGTCCACATGATTGAAGGTGATGTCAACAGTCAAGGGCCGAGAAAGAGCTTGGCCAGATTACTGTGCCAAGCCTGGACCACCATACTTCTCTCTCTTTCTGTCTTTTTTTGCTCTTTCTATCGTTCTCTCTCTCTCTCTCTCTCCCTCTCCCCTTTTTCTTACTCTCTCTCTCGTTCTCCTGTTTTATAGCCGTGCAGAAAAAACAGCCTCTTTTTTTGGCCGCAAATTATCCCCTGCTATCCACCCACCCACGTAAGCCTGCCTGAATTTATGACACCACCTACCACCTGACACACAGAATTTAATGTCCAGTGAGAGAGAGAGAGAGAGAGAGAGAGAGAGAGAGAAAGTGTGTAGAAGTCTCCTGTGGCATTAAAGCTTCCAGAATGTATAATGTTAAGACATAAGAGATCTTCTCTTTTTAGGTTATGGTCAAATTTAAACTTGAGCCACCTTTAACATTTTGCTCGTATCCACATAGAAACGGCTCCACAGTGCTCATGAACATCTTCCAACATATCAATAAAACCTCCTAGTAACAGAACTCTATCTGTCACCTCTTATCCCAGTGTCTCTCCCATACACTACGCACAAGCAGACTCAGCTCTAACTACACAGCAGCCGAAAAAAAGCAAACGCTGTCTTATTGCTTTTCTTCAGTCCCAAATTCAAAGAAGAAATGGCCTTTAAGTTGCTGCCTATCAATTTGGGTATGAGCTACAAATGCAAGAGAATGTGGCAAAAAAGAGAAGCCTGGTGAACTGATGATAGCGAGAGAATGAAAGATACCAGTAGAACAGACTGGTACAGCTCATAAGTTTTAAATGACTTTCCCCTTTCCCAGAGAAATGAAATACTGTGTTCAAGCACGCGTCTGAGCCAGAGGAAAGGGGAAATGGAGAAGAAGGAGAGGATGAAAAGGTAAAAGATGCAGCACAGATGTGTTCTCTCCTACTTTGCTTGAAGGCCGACAAGTTTTGGAAGCTTTTTTTTTTTCATTGGGAAAGTTGTTGGCTGAGGATGGTTTAAGCTTTTGAAGTTGTAGGCAGGATGCACTGAAAGGGGGGTGGGGTAGGTGGGGTTGGGCTGGTTGGGGGGGGGCAGTATAACATGGGGAGTTGGTGTTGTTTCACAGCTCTGGACAAACACATGGACTCTTAACCTGTTCTGTATGTTCATTCAGTGGGTATAAGAAGTTTGGTGGTTGTGCCAGTACCATTCCTCATTCACAGGAACTTGCCATGAAAAGTTACAAATGTTTAAGGTTAAGACCGGGGACAGATTTAGGAGTTAGAGATTTTATTACAAACTCTTTGTATGAACTCCATCAGAACTCCCCTGGTTCATTGTAATTCCTTCTCCGTGAGATTGTGTCGACCTTTTAGATCAGAGCCTGACCCTGCCTCAGGAACTTTACCCTCTTGAACTGATCTAACACACATTCAGCTTATAGCATCTTCAAAAGAATCGGAATATTACGGCCATGGTTGTAATAGTCCCAGAATCACAGCATGAAGCTGGTCCATTTGAGAAGTGCCTTCAGGTGTTTGCTTGACCCCTGCGTGGCACCAGCTGATTTCACTCCCGATCTCACCGCCCTGACACGACACAGACTTGGAGCAGGTGTTTTGGGAGAATTTGAAGACATACAGAGCAGCGAGCCCTCAGGACTGGAGTTGAAAGTCCCCGATGTTCATGAAACACCTGGAAAAATAAGGAGTTGAAATTCAGTCCATTTGTGTGAAATCTTTGTGCATATACAAACTAAATGTGCTTGGAAAGTGACTAAAGGGATTCAATCTCAAAGGGACGGTTTTGTTAACGATGCAGATGGACATATTGAAGGGTACATGTGTTTTCTCTTGCCCAGTTTATGTTATGTACTACTCCCCCAATCTGACTGATTTTCACAGGGGAATATTTCCTCTCAGATAAAGTAGAAGGAATGTAGAGTAAATATGCTTAATAGAAGGACAAGACTGGAAAAGGATCTGTCCTATGAGCTGCAACACACATTGCATGAAAACTGCAGTGCTGGGTCCTGTGGGACTCGTATTTCGACATACCTGCTGTAAGTGGATATGTGTTTTATGCCGTGAATTGTAGCACAGCATTCCAGATGGCTTGAGTTCAAATGCCAAACTATGTTATTGTATATAAATAATTATTTCAAGTTAAAAAAGGGCTTTGAAAAAACTTCAGCATGCTTCCATAAGTTTTCCAAAGTGCAGATGTAGCCATAAGTAACAGCCTCTGTATTCTGGGGGTTGCGCAGGTGTTGGTGCGTGGTTGGAGCAAATGCCTGTAGACGCTGTGGACGTGGATGGATCAAACTGGGCAGAAGGGCTGTAGGTTATTCCCATTAGAGAGCTCACTCAGCTTTAAATGGGTCACTTTCCAATGCTTCACTGCCTGTCCAAAGCCCATCTCACTGAAAGCCTCATTACTTTGTTTCACTTAAACCCTTCCAAAATACACACACACACACACACACACACACACACACACACACACACACAACAAAACCACACACACACACACACACACACACACACACACACACAAAAAAACAACACACACACACACACACACACACACAC
>JAOXYF010000017.1:5703768-5726042 GCA_028565775.1 Sternarchorhynchus goeldii
ACACACACACACAAACAACAAAACCACATACACACACACACACACACACACAACAAAACCACATACACACACACACACACACACACACACAACAAAACCACATACACACACACACACACACAACAAAACCACATACACACACACACACGCACACACACAACAAAACCACATATACACACACACACGCACACACACACAACAAAATCACATACACACACACACACACACACACACAACAAAACCACATACACACACACACACACACACACAACAAAACCACATATATTTTATTTTTCGATAGGACTGATGTTTAAATTTATTTTGGTGTAAAACAAATATTCTTTTTTTACTTTTACAGTGATAGCGACTTTGCTTTGTAACTGATGTCCTTTTTTCCAGCTAACTGTATCTAGGATTTATATAAGACTATTTCTGACTGAGTCTGATTGTACCTTTGTTAGTCCTTTCAGTGGTATCTGGGTATGAATGAGTGTATGTTTTACTGGTTACTGATACATGCAATTATGGCTAAATGGAAGACAGCGCTCATTGCACATCATTGTAAGTGTGTGTGTGTGTGTGTGTGTGTGTGTGTGTGAGGTTGTCATTCAGCATCAGCAGGGGATGAGGGGGCTTGTGTATATAAACATACAGAGAGAGAAATTGCCATGACTGCTTCTCATTAACGACAGAGAGAGGGGGAACTGCAGCACTTACGAAAGATTGGACTTAGAGCAAGAGAGGGCAATGGGGCAGGAGGACAGAGAGGGCAATGGGGCAGGAGGACAGAGTACCTCTAGGAGATAGTCAAGCTGTCCCTTATTTGATAGTTGCACAGATAGTTTATATGCACTAGAGCGGAAATGCCTGACCTACTGTACAGAATGAAAAGAAATATGTGGAGTCCAAAGCAGAATCTCCTCTCCTCTCCTCTCCTCTCCTCTCCTCTCCTCTCTTCTCCTCTCCTCTCCCTCTTTCTTTATGCTTTTCTCCACTCTGTTCCTCTTTACCTTTCTCTCTCCTACTCCTCTGATGGATGAGGAAGGTAATTGCAGGTCAATTTGAAGCTTGTATTGTTTCCATTTTGGCCGATAGCAGAAGGAAATCATTTTGCAGTGAGATGGTAGCTGGGAGGATTTCCAGCCTGTGGTAGTTTTAAAGGTGGGAGTTAATGATGAGACCCCTCTCTGATTACACTTTAATAACGAAGAAGTGTCATAATTATATTCTCATCAATCCTGGCTTCTCCACATGCTAACGAATGCCTGAGTCATTATGCAAATTAATAAGTCATATTCATGTAATAAATTTTCCAGCGAATCACTAGAACCTGTGGTACTTATATTCTGACAACGGTGGATATTTCTTTTCTGTGTGGGGGTGTGTGTTTATGCCTCTAGCTCTGATGAATTCTTGCTCATTGTGCAACCATTTTTTAAAAATAAAGAAACAACTTTCATAAAAAAAAAAAAATCCAGACTACAGTATTGATGGGTAGTAATGCTCAACCACTGAAAAATACACACACATACACACACACACACACAAATATGGGCAGGAGCTAAACAGCTAATCAAGAATGGCATGCAGACAACTTGGTATTAACCCTAAAGTATCATTTAAAAGTGAGACGCAAATTGTGGGACAAAAACTGTAGTTAGACATCTTTGAACACAGTCTGAGTGGAGAGATATGAACATCAGAAAGGCTGCTAGCCTTTGCCTATTGACCTGAGGTGCTTTAACAAACTACATAAAACAAATACCTTTTTTGGCTGGGGGTTAATTCTACACTGCCAACTTGTTCTGTTTTGTTATTTCTATTGGTCTGTGGTGCTTTCAAAGTCCTCTTACATCAGAGCTTTATCTACCAGCTATTGTCAATATTTTGTGCTTTGATATGCACTACTTATGATCACATTGAGAGAAAAAAAAATGTTCATCTTTGACCATTAAAAGTATTTTACTTCTTTTTCTACTAGATCCTTAAGAGCACCTCGTTCTCCCAAGTCTTTTCTAAGAAAAAACAGTGATTTTGTACTGTTCTGTATAATTTTTTGCTTGGCTGAACTATAAAGGCCTTATTAAAAGTGTATTGCCTCTCCCTCTCACTTGTCCCTGTCCTCCGCAGTTTTAAAGCTCAGTAAATCTTTTTTTAAAAGCCTGGTTTGGTTTCCAGGGCAGCCCGGTTTAACACACAGCCCATCACAGAGGGGAGCCTGGGCAGACGTGTGGGGGATTGTTTTGGCTTTTGTACGACTATGAGATCGTTAGTATTAAACTTGCTTTCATATTTGGACATTTACATCTATATCTGTATTTGGTGAACCACACATATACTACAGCACTTTTCATATAAGGTCTTATTATATTTTTCATATATATTCATTTTATATGTTTACACTGCATGAGGACAAATATCCAAAACACTACAGCAGCAACGAACTTTGTCAGGGTTAAAAGGGAAATGTTATTGACTGCAATTTACCAGGGTGTACGTACCTTCAAATAAAGGGGGACATTCTGCACTTTAATCACATAGTTTCATTTCCAGTGCCGAGTGACGGAGAACAAAGCCATAACAGCACAAACTCTGTGGCTGTCCACTGACTGCTGCACTGCTCTGCGCGCCTCACATCCACAGTCCTGAGCTCTTTTCTGTTCCTCCTGTATATTCAAACCTCAAACCTCGTCTCTCTTCTCACTTTCCTGATCCACTCCTTTATGCCCCGCCCACAGCTTCTGAGCGCCCCTCTCCCTCAGAAAGGAGGGACAAAGAAAATAGAAACACTGTGTCTTCAAATCCCTGGCGAATCTAAACACGCTGTTTGAGTAAGGGAGAGGACGTCACACAGAAAGAACCCCAGGGGTCTGGCCTATGGAGTTGCAGTCTGTTTTTTTTTTTTTCCTTTTGATGATCTGCAGATGTTAACGCTACTATCAGCTGCCGCTAGCTAAGCCGTCTCTCCCTGCGGTATCGCAGGTGCTTTAGCCGTCATATCTGGATAAGTCTGATATATGCCACTTTTACCCACAATCACTCTGCAACCCCATCCGGCTTTTGTGCCTGATGAAAAACTGCCGAATCCTGACTTTTCAAACGGGTAGATAGTCGCAGTGCGGCTTCCCACTTCCTCCCTCTCTCCTTTTCTCTCGCTCTCTTTCTCTCTGTCTTTCTTCTCTCCCTCTCTCTCTGGTGTTCTTGCTGTCTCTGTCTTTTGGTTTCTGAGTCTTCCTTCCTCTCCTATCACTGCAATCTTTCTGTATTTAATTGATCAAAAAGGCTCAGCATTACGTCCAATGATCTCTTGATTGGATCCAGCTCTAATCTCTTTCTGCTCGATCACTGCTTTTCCACTCTACCTGGTGTAAATTGCTGTCTTATGCTTTGTGTTACTCTCTCCCTCTCTCTTCTATAGGCACTTCACTTTATTCTGACTTCTTTCCCCACAGTTGCTTCTTTTCATCTCCATTTTGAAACCTACCTGAACAGAGTTTGGAATAATCATTTGTGATATGAATATTGAATAGCTGGGAGAAGAAAACAACGCCTCCAAAAATGAACATCAATTTTGCATGCGCAAACAAAGGAGAGTTGAATATTTCAATCAGTTTTCTACAAGAGGAAATCATAACTCGAATAAGCATAGATTGAAATTACGTTATATCATGAATATACATATCGAATAACAGTGAAGCACAGTGTATTCATGGGAGAATTAAAGACTCTCACAGAAAAGGCGTGAAGAATAAAAGAGCGTTGAAGGAAAGCTTTGCTTCCCCTCATCTGCAGATTCTGTAAAATTTCTCATGTTCTTCATTTTCTTCAGCGCTCAGTTTAGCCTCCACAAAAACATTGGTCACGGTTTGGGCATCTGTGGTTCAGAACACATAAACGTGCTCTTTCACACAAGCCAGTGATCGCTGAAGTTAACAGGTCAAGTGTAGTCTGCAGACAAAGGTCACCCCTTTGTGCTAGCTATGGGCTAATGATTCTAAAATGGCTGAATAGAGTTCAAGGTTGATTTCTTTCTGTCCCACAGGGTGTCAAGCAACCAATTTCTACAGTTCAAATTACATTTAAGGTGTTTATCATACGCTGTTATTCAGAACAATTCAGAAAAAAGCCCTTTGTCATCTACTTATAGAATGTATCCTGGCTAGTAAAATGTGTTACAGTCAGAGATATCATTGAATTGGGATACTGCTAGATACAGAAGGTAATGCGGATGACCGGGAAGAATTACAAAATGACCATAAGTGAAATACTAAGCAATTATAAATACTAGGAGAGTTCAATTAATCCATAGTAGTGCAATATAATATTTCCATTAATGGATTAGTGGTCATTTAAAAATATTCCACAAATAGATGAGTCTTCAGACAGCAAGGCACTCTGCTGTTTGTACAGTCAGTGGAAGTTTGTTTCACCATCTGGAAGCAAGAACAGAGAAGAGTTTGAATGATAACATAGTGACCAAAGTACGAGTTTATCTGTTGAATTGTGCAAATCTTGACGAGACCCAACAAAACGTTTGACATTTAGCTTAATGTCTGGACCTGATTGCACCTCTACCCAAAGCAAAACAATATCAAAATCAGAGGCTGATTTCAATATAATTCTGGAATTAAAGCAGACATTTCTGTAATAACTCTTTACAAATGCAAACAAGCTCTCATTATGCAAAACAAGAAGGCAGAACCAGCGGTTGCCATGACAACGCCCATTTACCTTACATACTAGCCTTTGTACTGTACAGTAAACATGGCGCTGCAATTTCCCCTGCATATGATAATGCACGTTGTCAGCGGGAGGTTCATTTGTTTTGAGTTTATGGTCCGTTACACACATGATCACTCCCTGTGCTCTGTGTGATCAGTGCGGGTTTTTTTTCCTAATCATAAATTGCCGGCAATTAGGAAGAAAAAAAAAATATTAAAAGTGGTTCAGGCAGAGTAGAAAATGATGGAGATGAAGACAGAGGGAGTGATAGAATTGGATGGGAATACACTGAAAATGAAAATAACAGGAAGAGGAAGAAGGCAGCGCTAAACCTGGCGGAGGGTGTAGGAGCAGAAAGAGTGAATTTGTGTGTGTGTGTGTGTGTGTGTGTGTGTGAGAGAGAGAGAGAGTAATCAGCTAGGGGATAAGGTTTCTCCAGGCTGAGAGAGGATTTGGGTCATTTGGAAGAATATGGCTGAATCAGCTTCACTCGCGCTCTCTCTGCAACCACACTGAACTTAATCTGCTGTGGAGAGAGAACATCAGGGATGGGGAGAGAGACGGGAGAAGGGATTGGTGTTGGGATTGGGGAGAGAGAACGAGTGAGAACTGAGCAGTGGTGGGGGAGGGGAGAGATGTGGTGTCAGAGGGTGATAAAGCAGCGACAGAAAAGATGGAATAGATTGGGAAGATGAGAAAAAGAGGGGAGAAGAGAGGATTCGGAAAATCATACTCCACACTGTCTGTTCATACCCTCACAGGCTGCACACACACACACACACACACACACACACACACACACGCGCACATGATAATGTTTTGTTGGAAATGGGAAATGAAGGAGGAGTCAGAGGAGAGGGGCAATGTAGCCTTAAAAACAGCTGCACACTCATGTAAAATTGAGATATTATAGGCATATTAATAAATAAATGCAGGGTTTTTACTGGGGCATCTTTAATTTGAGCCAAATGAAGATTAATATTATAAAGAATGTAGTATATCTGCAAGGAACACATTAATACTGAAAGAACTGAGGTGTGTCTGGGTGTGTGTGTGTGTGTGGGTATTGGTGGTTGTGTAATGGGGAATGAAGGAGAAATAGAACTGATCTTACACCCATAAATCTTTTAGTAGTCACTAAAGGTCAACACAATAAAGACCACAAAAGCACTGGGATATCTGCTCATACATCAGTATATATGGAGTCAAATAGCATTCTCAGCATGGAGGTTTTTGTCACTTTCGTGTTTTTGTCAATCCTTCTCCTTACCAGCAGGTGTCACTGTAGCACTGTGGTAGAGATTTAGGGCTGGTTCAGCAAAATCTGCTTTCTAACCAATTGTTCTCAAAGCTCCCGCTTTGAATGTTTGCGTTGCAGGGATGTGTCTATGTCCAGTTTCACGTTCAGAGAAGCAGCTAGCACAGAGCAGTTTGTGTTGCTATGTGTATGCTATATGTACATATGTGTATGTGTGTATATATACGTGTGTGTAAGCGTGGGTGTGTGTATGGATCTATACATATGGACTGAAATGAAAGTATGTAAGTGTGTAGGGGAGGTGGTATATTGACATCTCTGGCCTATTCACACAACACCAGATGGGAGCTTGTTCCCCCACTACACCTCCTACAGACTGACACACGGGGTAACACCCTCACTGTGGCACGTGTGTGTGTGTGTGTGTGTGTGTGTGTGTGTGAGCACATTCTCAGTTAAAGCATATTTTCAAACACCTATGAATTTGACTTTATGTGCAACATACCTGAAGGTGGTAGACAGAAGGTCAGATGTTTGTGTCTGTCATGACTACTCAGGAGCTGGTCCACATCTCCAGCCTGGCAGCACAGGGCTCTGCAGAATGTGCTCAAGGTCAAGCCCATCGTGTGGGAATGCCCGTGACCTCCTCTTCTGCTACTGCCAGCTTTTTGTCCGAGGAGCCTCGTTTAGTGAGGTGTGCCCTGCCACAGGCGACGGCTCTCGGCAGTGGGGAGACTCTCAGCTCTTTAGCATCCCTGATCCGACTCATCAGCTCTCTAGCAAGCCCCTCTCGAGCTGACTCGGGCGTTTCGGAAACGGGGAAAGTTCTCACACGCCCGTCCTCTCGCGTGCCGATCCTCCCTGGCCTCTGATTTCTGCATCGTCGCCTTCGTTCTCGCGCGTGCACAACGGAATGCGCTGCGGCTCGACGCCCTCCCGGGCTGGTCGAGGGAGAGCAGCGCTTCACAATGGCATGTGCTTCACGCCGCTCTCCTTTGCATTTGCGGCGATAAGCAGATGGAAAGTGGTATGTGTTTGTGTTTGGGTCTGTATGTGCGTGCGCGCGTGTGTCCATTCTCTCCCACTGGCAGCTACTGCTGCCAAGAAACTTCTCAGCACTCTTTTTCCAGCAACTCCCTCCTCCCTCCCTCTCCCTTTTCCTCCCTCCTTCCCTCCCTTCCTCCCCTTCCCTTCTTCCTCTCCTTTCCTCTTTTTCTCGCTCGCTGCCTCCCTCTCTCTCTTTTCTTTCCTCCCTGTTTATCTCCCTCTCCCTCTCCCTTCCACCCCCTTTTTTCCTTCCTTTCTCCCTCTCTCCCTCCCTCCCTGCTTCCCTTCCCTGCTCCCCTTCTTCCTTCCAGATGCAGTTTATCGTTGCTTTTCCCCTCACTGCCTTTACTCTCCTTACTCTTCCTATATAAGTCTTGTTTTCACGTCTTTTCATCTCTTCCTTTCTCTGTTTCTGTTTTATGTTCTCCCTCTCTCCTTCCATTCTCAGGCTATCTCTGATTTTTTAAGGCTGAACTTAAATGGTTCTTTATATTCTTAGCACTAGACTCTGTAATTCCACTTTCATTCTAATTATATGAACGCAACAAAACCAGATTTCTGCTAAACTAGCAGTGGCGATAGTTCTCTAATCAGCCCTACATTGTATTTGTGACATTTACAACACCCTTCAACCTTTTTAGTGTTTATCAGCACATACCCTCCCTCCTGCTATCAGAGGCTATCTAGCCACTGCAGGTGTTTTAGGAAAACCAATCCCTTTGGAAAGTTGCTTGCTGTTGGTACTCGTGCGCAGGTCCTGCTGAGTTAAACGGCTCCCCTAAACCCCCCCTCCACCCAATGCTGCAACCAGGCGCTGTAAAGTAGAACTTCTTTTTACAGCACATTAAACATTGATACATCCAGCTCACTGGGGCTGGAGGAGTGAGCTGCTGATGCACGATGCATAACAGAGACTCCCGGGATGCCTCTGACGTGCTGGGACATTCACCAGTCGGTTCTGATGCTCAGCTCCAAGAACCACTTTGTGTCTGTGAGGGTATGTGTGTGTGTGTGTGTGAGTGAGTGAGTGAGTGGGTGTGTCTGTGCGTGTGTGTGTATGTGTGTGTATATGTGTGTGAGTGTGTGGGTGGGTGTATAAGTGTAAGAGCGTCTGTGTGTGTGTGTGTGAGTGTGCGTGTGAGAGTGTGTGGGTGGGTGTGTGAGTGTAAGAGCGTGTGTGTGAGTGCAAGAGCATGTGTGAGTGTGTGTGTGTGAGAGTGTGTGGGTGGGTGGGTGCATGAGTGTAAAAGTGTGTGTCTGTGTGTGCGTGAGAGTGTGTGTGACAGTGTCTTCGGAATGAGATTGTAATTAAAGGCCTTAATTGATACAATAATTTCAAACAAACTTAGAGAGAAGAGTGTAATGAGTGGAGTATCATGAGAAGAGTATCATGAGAAGTAAGTCTGCAACTGTGGATTTCTGGTTTGCCACACACCCACACACACAGACCCTGAGATTTATCCTTACACACCTCAGTTCTGAAGCTCTCTATGGTCTGGTTTTTGCTGTTATCCTGTACATCTGTCCCATCCTGCAGCAGAGTCCAGCACTGTGTGTCTGGAGAGCTGGTACTGTGTTTGGAGAGCTGGTACTGTGTCTGGAGAGCTGGTACTGTGTCTGGAGAGCTGGTACTGTGTTTGGAGAGCTGGTACTGTGTCTGGAGAGCTGGTACTGTGTCTGGAGAGCTGGTACTGTGTTTGGAGAGCTGGTACTGTGTGATGCTCCTGCTTTAGCTGCTGGAGCTCACCTGCACCATAGTGGTGCTGCTGGAGTCCAGGTATTAAGCATCTTAGCATTGTTTGAATGCAGCCCTGCACAAGGCCATCATTTGGGCTAAATGCATGTTTGTTTGGCTTGTTTTTGACACACAGATGCCAAACGATCAACAGCAAATGGAAGTTAACGAAGATTAGTTTACATGTTGTTTCAGTGAGTGTATAAATCATTTCTACAAACTTATTATTAGCCACATCAGCAGTTTGTTACACATTTGTTTGTTGCAATAGTATCACCAGATCAGCTAATATCTTCTTGAAACTCAGTCTACTTGTTACACTGTCCACAAGGTGCTATAGTTAGGTATGGCAAAGGGTGTAAACTGAAAATGACTCAACATATAGCTTAATAATGTTACCACATGATGATGTTAAATTAACATAACTTCATAAATAAATTCACACGTAAATAAACTGCCCTAAGGTATAGAAAAGCTAATTAGATGTCATAATAGACCATTAAATGATTTATTGGTTTTTAATTAGCTGCTGAGACTGTGTTGCTACTGTTGTTATATTCTTATAAAGCAGACAGAATGGTTGATATGTTTCTGCGTGATTTTTGAATTCTTTTGTGTAAATACATTAATCACACTCATGCAATGCATTTATTTGTCTGACTTGCAGTTTATCATCACAAGGTCTCTTTGGCTTTGTAGATGTTGTACTTAAACTAACCTATTCTGCTCACACCATGGCACTGTCTTTATTCCCTCAACTCAGAATAATTACATGTTTATGATTTACAGATGATACTTTATTGGCTCTACTTTGGCATTTGTTAATTTGGTGTGCAGAAATAAATGCGCCCATGACAAGGTGGATAGACAAGTGCAACTGAATGTGTTTGAGTGTGTTTTGAGTGTGTTTTGAGTGTGTTTTGAGCCCAATTTGTCTTAAACCTTGTTAGTGCCTCTACCTCCTCAAACCTGCTCTTATCGAACAGTAAGATGGCTGTAAGCAAACACATGAAGGTGTGTCTAACTTCTCACAATGAAATTTTGGCCATGAATATCTCTAAATATATATCCCCCAAATACTAACTAAATAAAAATGATTTAATAAATGTTTTTGTAAGGAGAAACAACTCTATTGTGACTATTAAATGTAAATCAGAGAGTTGGCATGCCACTACGCATGGGGATATTATATAATTGAAATAATTAGGCGTATTACAATTATATAAATATTAATGTTATTCCCATCACTGATAACAACAATAATAATGATGATAATATGTATTATCATTAAGTGCCATGTGGCACGATGACTCTGTACTACCTGTTCTGATGGAAAGGAGAGGAGTTAATCTGATTGGATATTGCAGTGGCATGCCTAACCACATCTATTGAACAAGTATTTAGTCTAACAAACCTAATTGTGGCACTCTGTGCTTGATTAGTGCCTCTGCCATCAGCCATGAAAATAGCCAACAACATTTCTGCTACACCCCCGAGTAACTGCTATGCAGTATCCTGCCTAAACTGACTAAATAATCTCTTGCATTTTACTGTCCAACCTACAGGAATACATGTGCTTTTCCCTCTTCTCTTCTGCCCAGCAGTTAGTACAGAAGTTTTGCAATGGAAGAACAGTTGGGTATAAAGTCTTGCTAATAAGGGACTGTGGCAAATACCATACCATTATTACAACATGTTATTACAATGTTATTACCCACAATTATGTTGCTATTGTTTGATGTTATTACTACACATAATTATAGTTATTATAGGGTGCTTCTACGTGTAATTATAATATTGTTAAACAAAATAGTTACATGTTATTGCCAAGTGTCATTACCATGTGTTTTTACAACACATTATTACATTGTTATTTCCTGTATTTTCCTGTAGCATTTCAAATGTCAGCCAAAGCTTTTGTAGCAATGCACACAGGTTACTAAGCTAACTCTTCTCAATAGAAGACATTCACAATCAAGGCTCATTTTAATTCATGGTTATAATTCATTATAACCCATGGGCCTGACTTGATGCTTTTAACTGAAACATGGTTCATTCTTTGTTTATGCAATCAGGCCCCGTGTATTAAAACTGGAGGCCATATGCACACAGTAGCATTTATGTGTTTATTGTTACAAATGCTGTGAATGTGGTGTTGTTCAGATTTACTTTGTTTTATCCATTATAGCAAATGGACACTAGTCTTCCTTCACAATTCATGAGATGGACAATGGATAAAAACCTTGCTAGGAAAGTTTGAATGTCTGCATGTGCGGAATATTAATTTGAAGCTCCAGTTGTATGGAAAAATAACACCGTCATTAGAATATTTATCAAACCCCAGCTTCATAAATTCTAAAGTAAAACTGGGTATAGTGTTTCTATTAATAGATTTTAAACCCAATGAGTTTACCATTCCATTCCACTTAGTGCTATACTGCTGCTGCACTTGAAACAGGTGAATTGACCTTAAAAATGATGAGCAGGACCTTGTAGAAATGATTTTCCAAAATCCAAATTTCTGTAAACTCTATTTTAAGACCTCATGGAACAGTATGAAAGCTGTATGATCCAGCTGAGCTCCTGCACAAATGGAGCCTGTGCCATCTCACCAAACACTTAGTGTCACCGCCTTTCTTTTAATGGTGTGGCATCGTGGGTAATGCACAGGAGAGCTATTAGATGTGTGCTGCAGTCGGGGGCTGCAGGTGGTCTGGGCTGCATTTCTCACACTCCGCTTCATTCTGCTTCATTTTGAACCGTCCTTCATGCACAATTGAGGGAAGCGGAGAATGAAAACGTTTCTGCCTGCATTTGTTGTTGTCATAATTTTCGTAAAACATGGGTGGAATATAAATTGTTAAAAGGTTAAGAGGCATAAAAATATAATAACACTAATTTGAATGTTTTAACTGTAGAATATAACTATATACAACAGGATAAACAACAGGTTGTGTGCTGATGGAAGAGGCCAGCATCTACATAGAGTCTGTACGACCAAAAACCCAGGAGGATTCTTTGTAGGACTGTGCTACTGAGGACCTGATCTATCTCAGCTACAGTCTAGACCCTGGGACACATTTACTGTCTGTGCCTCATTATTTCAGTGCTACAGCTGAGAGGGAAAAACACTATTCACCCCTGCACCATTCATGCAAGCCCTGCTCGAATGACTCAGGCTAGGTGGCGCTAGAGTTCTGGCTGTGACATCTAAAGAGTGGGGGTTGCTTATCAGTCCAACCTTTCGATGACCTTTCAACACAAACTCATAAATGGTCAAATTCATGTCATTAAACTAGCGAAAGAATGACATTACTTTTAAAATGCCACTTAAAGGAAAAGACAGAGGGAGAGAGAGAGAGAGAGAAAGTGAGAGAGAAATATCTTACAGAGACATCCTCCCACTTATCAGGTCCAAGTGACACGACTGATTCTGCCAGGCTTAGATATAAATTCTAGTGTGGTGAATACAAAATAAATCCCTTTGCTAACTGTGCCATGAGACACATGCTGGTAAAAGGTTTTGTGTAAATTACCAAGAGATTAGTTCTGTGACTGCATTTTTATCTTTTGACTGAGAGAGCCTGTGCTTTTTAAAATGTGATGGTATATGGTATTGTATGCCCTCACTTCCTCTCTCTATTTCTCTCTCTCTCTCTCTCTCTCTTGCTCTTTCCCCAAGGTATGTAAATTCACAGATTGTCTCTTAAAAGATTCCCATCACATTTTGAAGGTTATTTGACAGAGCACAATGCTCTGAAATTTCTTCTGCTTCTGAAAAATTGGAAGAAGAATTTTGACCACAGCGCTACAGATCACGTGTTCGGAGCAAGCTGTACTTCCAGTCAGGGATTAGATGGCATTATGGGTATTAATGTCCTATCTGAATAAAGCAATGCATTATTGTGCTGAAGAACGTGTTTTTTAAGGGAAGTGGCATTAGGAAAAATAGCAAAATAAGGAGAACTTGGGGCTGTGCTCTTGAGCTCTGCAGCTGATAGCTTTGGTCTGTTTCAAAGGCAATTTTAAATGAAAAGGCAAAGTCATGGATTAATGCATGTTTAATTAATGCATGTCAGCCAATTTACAATACACTTGTTTTACAAACACATTTACAAAAAAAGTACAGAACACTATATATGAAAATCCATACGACTAGCTATGTATGCCAAGAAGATCGATTTTAGAACACTTGATTTACTAAATTAGATGAGATGTTTCAGGACAAACAAAATAAGGCAGTTGGTTATTGTAAATACCAAATTGCTAGTTTGCCCGTGTTTAAAGTCCATGGGCCCTGCAGTTGAGATCAAAATCTGTGCTAAATTTTTAATCACAAGAAGTTTTCTTTTTCCTGCTGTGGTTCTACACATGATGCAGACTTTGTCTAAACTCTGTGGTAGTTCCACAAGCAAACCTTTGATGAGTCATTCTCAATCAATTAAAGGCCTATTGATTTTGAGAGAGAGAGAGAGTGAGAGAGAGAGAGAGAGAGAGAGAGAGCAAGAGAGAGAGAAAGAAAGAAAGAGAACAAGCACAACTGCCCAGCAAGCCTGTGGCAATCACTTTTATACAGATACAGCACAAGTTCTCACAGAGAACGTTTTATTATACAAGTTCAGAAACTGTTAAACCTCTGTTTTATTAATGTATTGTATTAAATTTTGGCTTCACGCCTATCTGGAGAGAAGTCTTAAATTCATACCTTCTCTTAATAGCTGTTGGATAAAGTCATTCAGTGGCCCCTCTCATGTCATATTCACAAAGGTCTTTGTCCTTTTTGGAAGGATATAATAATAACATATGGAAGTATTAAAGTATTAAAGTAAATCTTTTTTTAAACATGGTAGGGCCATTAAAAATGTCTCAACTCTTCTTCAAAGCTGCCATGCTTGACAAGAGGACAGAAGGCTTGTAGCACTTTTGAAGTTAGTCAGGTGGTCAGACTAAAGTTTAGTGTTTGGCTGATGTGAAATTTTAGGGACTGGGCCAAGTCAACTTAGACTGGGGTCAGTATATAGAACAGGTTCACAAACTTCTTGTTGACTGAACTAGGCATGTATATGTGACCAGAATGTGGACATATTCCAGTGGAACAGCACGTTCCAGTTGTTCCTGTTGGTCTACTTTGCATTCACACAGCTGTGCTCCATTTTTCAGCCTCTTGGCTGCAGTTAAGTGCTTAAACCAAGTGATTAAATGTGAGTCTACATAGCGGTCCCTAGTTCCTAGCAGAGGTCAGGCCATTAGTACCTAGATAACTGGACCTCACGATTGCACGAACCAAATAGAGCTGTGACAGCTAAATCTAAAGAGTCCTTATCAGTGCAGACCTTTTCAATGACCTTTTAGTGCAAAGTCATAAATTGTCAAATTCATGTCATTAAACTATTGAAAGATTGAGATAACTTTTAAATGCTATTTAAAGAGAAAAGGGGAGACAAGGGGAAAGGGAAATATCTTACAGAGACATCCTTCAACTTATCAGGGCCCAAGTAACACGACAGATTCCACCAAACATAATATTAATTCTACTGGTGCTGAGGTCCCTCACAATTGGACAAAGTAACTTTTATGAAAAGTTAGTTCATTTGGAGATTGATTTAATAGTTTTAACTTGTCATGCAACTTAATTTGTGCAAAATCCACCAAAATTCCCCTGATTCACTGCATTCACTGTGTCGACTGAATGCTCTCCAGTGCCATGCCGAGATCTCAGGCGTCTCGTCTCAGTCTCAATCCTCCAGTTCCAGGAGGGCTTCTACTGCAAGAATCCTTGAACAGAATCAAGCAGCTGCCTAAGCCTCTACTTTAACCAACGTTGGTATAGCACCACAAATAACATCGATGAAGCTCATCTGTTGATATGACATTTAATCCTCCTAACCTCTGGAAGACCTACAGCCTCCTATCCATCCCCACGGAGACACCCAGGAGACGCTCAATTTGCAATCTGCAGTGTTCCATTTGAATAACTTTGATGTTCTATTGACCCCCACCTCCCTCCCCAAACATCTCGTTCATCTCCTCAAGACATTGCAACATGAAAGTAGCCACATCAGCTCTCACCACCAGACCTTTCACTTCTCCCTGTCCCTCCCTCCCTCTCTCTCTTTCTCTCTCTCACTCCCTCTCTCTCCCATCCCTATATCATCTCTCCTTTTACCCTTGTTTTTCTTTCCTCAGCGAGCCTCCCTCCGTCCCAGCACCATTTATTTCATTTGCAATTTTAACAAGCATGCTTACGTGCCCTGCCATCCAAGTAATTTATGGAGATAGGGCCCTGGGCTTGGTCTCTCTACTGAGCCCACTGCTGACGTATGCTTGCTCCATGGCTGTCAGTGGCGCATTGAGCAAGAGTGGGAGAGAGTGGGTCGGAGCGAGTGGCATCTGGGTGAAATTTTATTTTGATCTGTTAAGACACTGCAGAATGTTTTGAATAACGGTGCAGTGGGAAAGGTCCATCACCGATAGAACTTTCTAGCTGTGTTTTCTTCTTTTTCCTTTACCATTTACATATTTGCTTGGAACGACTTGGAATAATAGTATTAGTATTGCCGTATATTTCCTGGCAGATGTTGAAAAAGAACAGAGTGAGAGCATGTTTAACTGGCCTTGTGGGTGGACTGGGGGGCTTTTGTGAATGATAGTCCTTCTCTCAAATTCAGCCTTGCCAAGTTGTGGATTTAGCATCCATCTATCTTTCTCTGGCTTAAAGCAATTATTATTAAGAATGAAAATCAGAAGTGGAAAATTTAGCATTTAGTTTTTGTAGTCATAATTTTATTCACTGTTTAGAAAAAGTAAACACACTGTACACTGTATCCGTGTTGCTACACATGTATGTATGTGTTGCGATATACAAGCAAAAAATCTCAACATTGAAATTAAGTTTCCAAGTAGTTAACCTATGCAAACCCATTCACACACGTGCATGCACACACACAACCTCATCAGTTCTCCATTTGTTCCTCTGCAATTGAACATCAAATTCATTTGTTTACATTGGGCGATGATAGCCAGGAAGCATATTAAAAGGGGTGCCTGCGCATCCACTTGCATAAAAATGAACAACTTCAAACAAACAAACAAACAACAACAACAAACAACAACAACAAACAAACAAACAAAAGAGGCGGGAAGGGAGAAGGAGCAGCATTTTGTTTGTGGGGGTTTTGAATCCTGGCTAGGACGTCCATGTGGATTTGATATGGAAGGGTAACAGCCCTGGTGCTCAGCTGTATTACACTTGCATTTCTCAGTGTTTGCTCTTCCTGCGTAGTGGCTTTTGTGAAGAAAGACATCTGAGATCGTGAACTGTGCATCTGGATTAGGGTGCTGGACAGCCCCGTATGGTTCGTGAGGCCTGGAAAGTTTGGTCTGTGTCTTTGCTGAGGAAAACTGCTTTAGTCCATCCAGTGCTAATGAGACTGAAGCAAAGTACTGACCGTAGCAACTCATGATGTAAGAATGGCAATTGTTGAAAGAATAGAAGCACAGGTCACTGCAGGGCAACTGTAAGTTGGATTTGAACTTAAGTTTTCTTACCACTGAAGTCCACATCACAGGATACCATCTCAGGTAACTCCTGCTGAAATGGAACTGTGCTAAAAGCACAACAAAAAAAAACAAGAGCTTCCTAATGGTTTTGTCTTGACAACTTTTCTGGCTTAAATGGCAAGAGAGAGTGAGAGAGAAAGAGAGAGAGAGAGAGAAAAGGAAGAAAGAAACGTATGCACACGTACATAAAATGAAATATTCACAAGAGCATATGGAACTGAAATTAGCTATTCAGATTTCAGAGTCTCTTTAAGAATATCTGCCCTCTGGCTTTAAAATCGAGGGGGCGACACCTTCGTCTCAGTGCATCATGGGAAGACTGACTCTAGGTCTGTCTGAAGCATCACCTTTATTTCCCCTCACTGCTGAATCACTCAGTTAGACCTCATTATGTCTGTTATGGCTCTGTATGGTCTCAGTGCCAGATGTCTTTAATTTCTCATCTGGTTATAAAATTTTACTTTGTAAATTAAAAAATTGTGGTGACTGATTGGTGCACCTAACAGCATAACAAACTGTTGATATTAACTCCTGAAACTAGAGTAGGCAAAGTACTAGTAACACCAAGGTCATGGAGCAAATTCCCAAGGAGCACAAACACTGGCAAACTGATAAATATGTCGCTCTGGATAAGAACAGCTGCCAAATGTTGGATATGTTAAAGGCATCAGTAAAAAGTGGTGCCTTCTTGAAGCTTTCAGAAGTGTATGCACTCAGTTCTTAGTATTCTCAATTCTTAGTACTACACACAGTTGTTAGTGCACTAAAATGGGACTTCCCCAAGTGTCTACAAGGGATTAGTTGAGAGCTTTTTGCACAGTTTACTGTATGCATACCCATACCCACAGTGTTTCTCGGAAATGAGCACATGGTTGATGACCCTGGGCCAGATGGTCCTACCTTCTTCAGTATTCACCACGTTTACTCACAGTACTGTACGCCTTGGTTCTTGCAAACTTCTTTGGACATGTCAGTTACAAAGAAAATTCTCCTGACTCTAACTGTCTATTATAAACCAACAGACTCTCATTCCCACTTACATTATAACTCATCTCAAGCACCATACAACCTCAGCTTCTCACCCACAGCTGTTTAGACTCGAGTGCACTTGTAGGGAACATGAAAAACGAAGACTTCCCATGGAAAAGCCAGGATATATGTGAATGTTTTCAAGGCTGTAGATTTCCCAAACATGCCTCAGCTGATGTCATTGCCAGTGTTACTCCTACTGAGGGAACAGGACACCCTGAGTCCACTGGTAGAACACATCTCCTCTGGTACCTACATACAGTAGAGTGCAAAACTTTACTACCAGGAACTGCTATTTCATCATTTGTCAAAAACTAATACAAAGTTTTACTCACTTTGGAATATTTATTATTCAAAAACTGACACCAATAAAAAAAAAAAAATGAAACTGAAATGCATAAATTTGCTTCATTTTGCAAAATTGGTGTGGTGTAATTTATTTAATTCCAAAGGTAACGTGTTTAACACAGTGTCAGCTGTTTTTCATGTTTGTTTATTTATTTGTTTGTAATGACTTACACCTGATTTAATGACTAACACCTGATAACACCTGACTCATTTATCATGGTCATCAGTGGGATGTTGTTGCTACAATGTTTTGATTTCGAACATTCGAACTTCTGTTAAAAATATTTTCCAGTTCTTTGTAACAATCTATAAAGAGCTTAATGAAGCGGTTTATGGACAATTTGTTCTCCTAGGCACTGAAAAACCGTCACAGGGCCAAATTCTTTAGTTCTTGACAGTGCGCTCAGAGCTTTGGACCCCGCTGTGTATATAATCAGGCTGGTGAGGCTGAGCTCAATATAAAAGCCTGTTTTTGTATTCATTTATTTTGTTGGTTTAAAGGAGTTTCATTTTTAGGTGGTTCATAAATTCTTATTAATGTATAAAATAATTTATAAATGTTACAGATGCTATCAACACACTGATGTTAGAAAACGGAATATTTCTAGTAGCATGCTTTTACACTTTTATTTGAATATCTGTTCTGCTATCTTGTTCCTTGGTCTTTCTAAAACAGTTCAAACAAGCCTTTGAATAATGTTCTAGCATTGCATGCAAATACTGTTTACTTATCAGATGTGGGTTTTTTTTAATGCATCCAGACAGACAGCAAAAAAAAGTTTGCACACTGAAAAAGTTTGAGAACTCCTTTTATACCACGTCATATGTTTGATGGAGAGAAATGACCTTGTTACATGTATTAAAATGAACTCTGAGTAATTTCAGCTCTTTGTCATGCTACTATCTGGCTAAGCTGATTTCATAAGAAGATGAGCTCAGGCTGGAGGCACCTGCTCCCAGCCCTCCATTTAGCCGCCTGCACACTGATTACAGTGAATTAAGAGCATCTGCATGCCATCACCCTCCCCACTGAGCTAAATACATGGATCCGCCCAACTTGCCCTGGGGAACTCGAGTCTCACAAAACTCACCCGTCTCAGGAACAATTGTACAGTACAAAACTGGCTGAGATAAACACCTGGGGACTGCGAATCGAAAGGTTGAGGCGTTGCTGCTCATGTGCTAAGCCTGTTTGCGTCATGTTTGGCAGTTCTTGTGAGGCATCTATTTTGATCCCGTGCTGTAAGACCATGTGAGGAGTAGTGAGCCTGCGCTGATGTAATGATAGAGTGAGGTTTCCACAACTGCAGGTGGCTGGGTGAAATATTTATCCAACACCAGGCGTGCTTTACTGCACTAGGGCAAATGGATTTGTGGTGGGATAGGTCCCTGTTTATCTACTGAGAGCTTGAAATAAGCATGAACGAACCAGAGATGTAAACAACGGAAAACGGCGTGTGAAAAGAGCTTCAGGAGAGCTTTAGCTTTTTCAGACCTTTTTGACTGTCATGGCAAGTCAGTTCTTCAGGAGCATCTGTTTAGAAGTTAGAGTGTTAAACAGTCTGTTGGATTTAGTTACACAAACAAATAAAAACACACACACACACACACACACACACACACAAATACATACGGGATGCAGTCATTTTCGTTGGACTTGCAGATACAATAAGTGCCTTGTGTACAAGTGTTCTCTTTTGAGACCCCAGGTTAGCTGGGGACCAGGTTAGCACTGCATTAGAATTCTGGTTAACTGAAGCTCTGTAATTTTATAGAAAATTGACTTAGATGGAAAGTAATGAGAAAATGTTTCCTTTTTGCTGTTTGGCGCTTTAGCTGGGTACAAGTCAATTTCAAATGTGACACTTGTCACAGAGTAACTTTGTTAAGATAATGATGCACAGACTCAGCTGAGATTAAGACGCTAGGGTGTAAATTGAGTTCTGTCATGATTTTTGAGCCTGGTGCTCACTCGTAGTGCTGATGCTTGTGTTAGTGTCTGGCCCTGTCAGTGAGCTTTTATCACTGCTGCATCTCATTTTGAAGCATCGTTTCTTGTTTGGCATATGCTGCCATTTTGAGTGTTTTGACACTCTTCTTCTTGACACAATAAAAAGTTTTCTGTTTCCAAGACTGACACTCCTGCAATTCAGATAGCAATTACTTTCATTTAAAATCGTCTTTCATTACAGAATATTTTTAATATACAGCCGCAAGCATCAATTAAGGTGACCAAGCTCCTTGGAAAACCCATTAAGCCTTTGAGTCATTATTGCATGTTGTGATTTTGCTTAAGTCAGGGAAAATAACGCACGTAGGTGGGAATTTGAACATCACAATGTTCATGATGTTTTCTGTGGGAAAGGCATTACCTAGGAAACAAGGACGAATAGGTTCCAAAATATGTCAACGCTTAGTCACATGGCTGTCCATGTGAGGTCATCGGAACAGGAAGCAATTTCATTATCGGTCATTATTTCATTACTTAAGAGAAGGAAGGATTTTTGTCATCTTTCGACGAGCCTTCTACAGTGATATAAACATTTAATCTAGTTTCAACAAAAGAGGTTCCAGACTCTCTGCAGCAACCTCAGCTTCTGAGTGGTTCGGCACTTCGGATCACAACAGCGCGTTAACAGCTGCAGCGCTTGAACAGCGTGTGTGCAGCGGGCGACGTGCGACTCAGAGAGCTGGAAGTGAAATTGCTCTTTCAGATGTGACAAGGTGAGCATTAGCCCATGTAGCCTTCCAACAAATCTTAGATTCAGCGAGTAGCTCGTTAAAAAATAGCAACGTTGTTGAGGATTGTCTCAGTCAGACTCGCCACTGTCAAGTGGAAAAGGTGAGCTAGACCAAGTATGGGGGGAATAAAGGACTGGAATGACTTGGAATGACAACGGCGATGTAAAATAATGTCCAACAAATATGGCAGTTCCATCTATACCACTAAAAGAGCAGGAGAATCCACACTGGTACTAAGTAGTTTCTATTGTGCCGTAGGTGATGTAGTAAAGAATTTATACATCCACATTCTGAAATTTGATGAACTGCCAGATTAGACTGCACGGAGTTTGGATGTTTTTGGTGGTGCCAGAACAAATCTTTTGATCATTGTACAGTTCTTGGAAAAAAAAAACTGTTATTTGGTTGGTTTCTAAATGACATTACTGAGTTAATACACCTATAATTGATGCATTAAATACGAAATGACCTGAAATGGCTGTTGTTAGAAAGAAATTGTATGGAAGTACAGGGCTTTGCTAAATCTGCAAGATTACAAGTGTGGCTGAGTGTGAGCAAGTGGATGTGTGGTTCTGGGGCAGTTTTTCACAACACTGGAACTAATTGGTGTTAAGACTCAACCAAAGACGTCTCTGAGTGGGAGTACTTTTTTAGGATAGGCTTGGCCATTTACTATGTTCAGTGTCAAAGAATTAGCTGTTTTCTTTTTACACCATCAGAGTTAACCTTATAGCTTCTGTTTAATAGTGTGAAATTTAAAGTGTGGTTTTAAAGTCCTCAAAAGGGGGCTTTTGATGCTCATGTTGAGGCTCGGAAAAAATAACTAGCTGCTCAAACAAGTAATACCTAAAGACTCCAGTTATTGTAGGAATTAGCTTCTGTCAGCAGATAGTTTGCTCTCTGTCATGCAAGTGACAAAAGGGAATTCAAGCACATCTAAATCAATATGGCCGCACTGAGGCAAAATGAAAAGAGAAGAAGAGAGTTCATCCTTACCAGTGAAATGGTGTCTAAATGCTGAGCACACAGGCAGTGGTGAAAAGTGCAATTTACATAGCCTAAGTTAGGGCAGGTTTGGAAAGGCAGGGGAGGCTCAGAAGAGGGAAATTAAGTAATTATCCTTTCAAGTCTAATTTGCAGAATTGCTGGAAATTAACCTATGCAAATTCTTTCTTTTGGGAACCTCAGGTGACCCAAGCTGACAAGAACATGTTAGGTTTATCTGTTTACTCTTTTACATATTAATGCATGTCTGGCTCAGCTCTAGGTTATGGGCTTCTGCACCTAGAGGCCTGTGAGTAGGGTGTGTTACCGGGGGAGGGGGCAAACGAAACAGGGGGAGGAAAAGTAATTTTGATAGGATCTCTCTAACGTGAATATCACTTTTGCACAAGAGAGTTTCTGAGGATAGAAAACCGCACGTTTCTCAGTCTGTCAGCATGGAGGCATGGGGCTAAAACAAAAAGATTCAGAAAACTTAAAAAGAGAGAGATATGTATGAAGACTTGGTTGGTGCTTATATAACTGGGCCCTTTTCTAGAATAAAAGTGTGTGTTGGAGGAGTGGTGCACCATGAGTCACATTTTTCCATGCACCCTGGATAAGGAAAAATCATCTAGGATTGTGTTTTAATAAAATACCAGCCTGCATTGCAGAAAAAATCCATAGGGCGTAGTGGCAAATTTATTGAAAGATACACATTTTTTTAAAGAGTCACCTTTACAGAAAACAAAAAAGTGTTATCCTTTTGAAATGTAAAGTGTTCAGATTTGAAAAAGCACCTTGAACATTTTTTAAAATGAAAATCCAGTTATTTTTGTGGCTTTTATATAT
>JAOXYF010000017.1:5737050-5759550 GCA_028565775.1 Sternarchorhynchus goeldii
GTGTGTGTGTGTGTGTGTGTGTGTGTGTGTGTGTGTGTGTGTGTGTGTGTGTGTGTGTGTGTGTGTGGAGGGGGGGGGTGTTGGCTGACTCAGCTGGATGTTCCTGGTTATACATGGTGCCACATATAGTTATTAGACTGATTCATCCATCTGTGCTTCTAAAGTCCGAATATTCTCTTCAGAGTTATGTGGATTACAACTGAGGTCTTGCATTATTATGCAAAATATTTACAAACATTTATTTATTAGAATCAACTTCTAGCTGCCCATCTCTCTACAGTTTTTGTTGGACCTGCACAGAACCAATATTGAAAGTGATCTGTAAAAATAATACTGAATAATGCATGAAAGATAAAAAACATTATTTTCAGTGCTATGAAGTTATTACACATTAAAATGAATTCCTTAGACAAAGACAGAATGATAAGGTCCAAACCACTGTTTTTCTTTTTTTAAATACTTTAAATTCATCATTAGTTTGGTTCAAATGCACCAAAATTTATACAGCTGCTAATTTGACTTTCCTCTTCCTGGCTTACTCTCACACTGTATTTCCATCAGTGGCTAATTACAGACTTAATTATCTAAACATCGCAATTAACATTACTGAGACTTCAGCACTCAAGACCGCTTTGCCAGTTTCAATTAAGCCTTTTTAGCATAAATGATGTGAATGCTAATTTATCAATTAATATTCTGTTTGTCCTGTTTGGATTTGAAGATCACCCCGTCCACAACATCAATATGTGGGAAGGGTGCTGTGTTATACACTTGTTCTGACATTGAGTTCTGTGTTTGTTGCAAATTTAGTCTAATAATGTTACCCAAGTAATTAACAAGAAGGTGGTGAACAAATGTACTTTCAACAACGTTTGTTGGACAGAGCAGAAAGTTCACCAATCCAATGTACATTCATATATATGGACTGCTATAGCCATCTGAAAAAGGTATTTAGTTCCATCTATGTGGGCCTTAAAATACATGTAATATTTTAGTATTTGGAAGTACTTAACCACTACTGGGTTTTTAATGGGAATCTTGTCCTGAATCACTTTCTCTGCCCATAGATGTGCCTGTACCATTCCATAGTCCAATCCACCAAACGTATGCATTTATGTGATTTTTGGATCAGTCACAGCAAAACCTCAACAAATTATAAACATGCGATGCCTGCTGTAAGGTTGTCAATGACACAACAATTATGTCACGTGTCTTTTGAGTTTAATGGAAACACTCTGCGATATGACTCTTCAACTGAACCACTGACACATCCTTTTTGTTGAAGAGGAATAGGTTTTGCATGTGTCAGAGGCTTCCTCTCATCAGCTTTATCATTTTATGGAGCAATAGCTCTTGAGAGATGTCTGGAAGAGAAGGACTTTTACTGTGGAGGTCGGCGGGTACAATCCTGGACTCTTCACAAAATTGTTTTTTGAGATCAAACGTCCTCAATTACCTTAATAAGAATGAGGCACAATCCTCTGCACTTAACACTCGCCTTGATAACCTTGGTCAAGAAATAAGACAGAAACAGAGAGAAAATGTCATTTTCCTAGAATACAATGCATACTTTATAATCCATGCTATACATCAAAGAAGCTGCTCCATCGCATATAGTCTTTCTACTTTGGGGGTTTTATGTTTTACCTCTAGAAGTTTCAATCCAAGCCAAAGTTTTGAGAGCCACAACTGAAAAACTTTACATGTTTAACCTGTCCCCTTGCTTTGTAATAAAGCCTTTCGGCCACACCCTATGAACTTTCAGCCACACCTTATGAACCTTTGGCCACACCTTATGAACCTTTGGCCACACCCTATGATCATTCGGCCACACCTTATGAACTTTTAGCCACACCCTATGAACTTTTCCTATTTCCTATTTCTTATTCTCTCTCTCTTATGCTCCGTCTGCTATTCTTTCTTTCTTTTATTCTCTCATTTTATTATCCTCTCCCTTTCATTCTCTGATCATTTCTGTCTTATTATTTTTCTCTCTCATTCTTTTACTGTCACTTATTCTTTCTCTCTCCACTCACCTCCATCTTAACCTTCTCCCTCATCTTTCTGCCGTATTCAGCACTCCTCTCTCTCTCTCCTCTCCTGTCTCTCTCTCTCTCCTCTCCTGTCTCTCTCTCTCTCCTCTCCTGTCTCTCTCTCTCTCTCTCCTCTCCTGTCTGTCTCTCTCTCCCTGCCACCCCCTTCTCTTCACACCCCCCTTTTTTCCCCCCTTTCCCCCCTCCCTCCATCTCTCTCTAATTATGAATGGCTGAATGGGGTTGGCCAGGAGAGCTAAAGGTGTTATGAAGCGCTACTCTCTCATCTGCGATCTGGCCCCGGTAATTAGACGGCATGGCTAGCACAGCTCGTTCTGTGCCATGCTACCTAGATTAAACCCAGGGGAATGAACTGCCCCAGATTTTACGCTGCATTGAACTCTTAACAAATTAGAGATGGGTTATTCATGGACAGCTTAATTGCAAAGAGCATATGGTGTATTAACTCATAATCAAGATTAAATCATACATTTCCAAGCTAAGATTTGTTCTTCTCACATTCCTAAGAACTGTGCACTTACCCTCCCACATCAGTGTGCTATTTTCAGAGTGAGTTATGATCATAAAATGCATTCATATAAATAATGCCTCTCTGAAGATTATGTTGTGGTTATTGCAGAAGGCTTTGGAAGAAGATGCACTAATTGGGAAGGTAACTCTGAAATGTTGTTGAGCTTTAAAACTCTAAACTAATACTGACCATGCCGAGGGATAACAGCAGATCACATAAGCTTATGCCTTAAATTACATTCTGCCGATTTCTTACAATTTTTCTGTTTCTCCCTGCTACTATGCAGAGGCATGTTGACTAGATGACAGGAGGAGTAATAGCAGATTTCATGGGAATTGTAGTTCTGTAAAAATGCAATCACTATACTCAAGCGTTTTCTCACTGATACGATCTGCAGTGTTCAAAGCAGAACTGTGCTGATTTGTGAAACCACAAAATTTGTAACAGGAGAATGATTAAAGACTGCTACAACTCAAAGTTATATAAACATGCTTTATGTAATATTGATTGTCCTAATCTCCAATAGGAATGTTTTCTGGGTAGGTGAGACGCAACTCCTGCACAAAAATAGATCTTTTTATTGTACGCAAGATAAAACAGAATGTATGTGATTAGGTTAACAGAAGAATGTTAAGGGTTCCTTTTTATATACGGTAGTTTTTTGTCCAACAGCAGTTTTTATATGATAAAAAAAAAAATCATTTCTCACACTCTCCTGCAAAGGTCACTGAGAACTGCCTGTTATGTGCTGAAGTGGTAGATGTAGAAGACAGGAGAAGATGGACATAAACTGATCAGCTGTATATGAATCCAGAATTGATTTACTAGGAACAGAACACATGTTCAGTCTATTTTGGGTAAGACGTGTCAAGTGAGAAATCGATCACTTGATGATCACTGCTGAAACAATCATTTGGTCATGGTGATACAAATGAAAGAATACGAGGGTTTGCTGACTACTAAAATAAGACTCAGTGACCTTAAGACTGAGGTCTAAATAGTTCTTAATGTAGAAGGTGAAAAATCACTGAATTTGAAAGATTGCAGACTCTGGAAGCTACAGTGTCTGTCACATGAGACACCTATGATTTATGACCATGGTGTTCCTCATTTAGTCTCCGTGGGAGCCACATGCTCTCCTGCGTCTTGCCATCAGAATTGTCCTGCCGCTTCTTTTCACCCAGCAAGTTCTTGCATCCGTTGTGTGGATCAGCCATGCACGTCATTATTCCCCATGTTAAAGCCCACAGCTGGGTACCTGCTGAGAGAGTGTTGGGGGTGGATGTGTGTGCCTCTTGGGCATGCACATATGCGATTGGTTGTAAAGATCTGAGGGTGGGAAACTGCAGTAGTGGTGGGCAACAATGGACTAATGGACAAATCGCTGAAGGAAAATCACCGGACACAGAGTTAACAGCAAAAACGCTCTGAAACGAGGGGCAGTTGGAAACAGGGGTGAGCAAAAACACAGCCTCCTGCAGACAGCCCTGACATTTCTCCCTGCGTTGTTCCACCGTCGCCAATAACAATTAGCTTATAATTGTTGCTGTAATTATGATTAAACATTTGGTGTGGCGCCAGGGAAGCACTCTCCTGTGTAACTTGGGCGTCTTAGTTTTTTTCCACTTCATATCGGCACAGCGGGGGGGAGGGGAGTGCGGGCTGGCGTCGAGCTCCCTCGCTCCCTCGCTCGCTCGCACGCCCCGCGGCAGGCTTCGCGTGCGTCGGACGCGGGGAGAACGAACAGAATGGCTTCATGCACAGGCTCCTGAATGTGGCTAATTGTGGCCATTCTGCAGTACGTTTATTTCGCAGCGTGTGAGAGCAATGGGGGCCGCCCTCCAACATCACACACCACTTGTAATGGCTCCAGATGTGCTCCATGCACAAAAGTCTTTGTTCAGGGGTTCGCGACTTGAAATTGGTTTTAAATTGGCCACAGTGTCAACCTTAGACATTTTCAAAATGGATTTTTAGCAGTTATTTACTGTATTGAAGCTGAATACTTTTTGAAATTTGTCTGATAATGTTGATTTTTGTTAGATCACATTAGATTTTACTATCTGCTTATGCTGGTTCTTGCCGTAGTGTTTTAGTGGTTGTGATTTACACATTGCCTGGGATCTACAGTGTAACCCCCCCCACACACTTTTCCATATCTTCTTTTCCATTTTGACCTCAAACAGAAATCCTAGCTACAGACGTGATTTGGTGCCAAGTCTTGGTGAGCTTATTAATCATGCCTATGTGGTAGAGGAGGCGTTCAGCTGAGCTTATGAGTAGCTAAAGACAATCGAAGAGAAGTGCCTTCTCAAAGGATAGGGAAACCGGGAGATGCAGGAGAGAAAAGCTTGAAGCTGAGTGTTTTGTCAGGTTTTTCAAAGTAGTCTCCGTTGCAATTGACCTTTTTTATGGACCCAGCCCACAGTAAAACAAGGTGACTCTGCCTGCTCTAGACCCCCCTTCTCACTCCCACCTGCATACATTTTTTTTATTTTCACTTGAAGGGTGGGATGAATTGCTATTGACTTCCAGATTTATTTGAAAGATTACTGACACCTTTGTAGGTAAGCCTTTATTTTGATGGCTCCCTGAAGATGCTTTGAAGATCATCTTTAACATTCACCTGCATATCAATTAATTTACACTGAATTCTAAATGACGTACAATAAATTCTGTTAAATCTAATCCTAAACCTAACCCCTAGCCCTAACCTTGACTTCAACCCAAAAACCATCAAATATATATATATATATATATATAAAATATATATACACACACACTCGCATACATTATAGAAAGAAAGCAGGAAATTCTGATAAGTGTAAACAATAAATAACTCAACACACAGTTGCATGTGGAATAGGAGTTGTGATATATATATATATATCTCACAAAAGTGAGTACACCCCTCAAATTTTTGTAAATATTGTATTATATCTTTTCATGGGACAACACTGAAGATGAAGTTTGATACAATGTAAAGTAGTCGGTGTACAGCTTGTATAACAGTGTACATTTGCTGTGCCTTCAAAACACTCAACACAGCCATTGATGTCCAAACTGCTGGCAAAAGTGAGTAAAACCCCTAAGTGGAAATGGATAAATTGTGCCCAAAGTGTCGACATTTTGTGTGGCCACCATTATTTTTCAACACTGCCTTAACTTCTTTGGGCATGGAGTTCACTAGAGCTTCACAGGTTGCCACTGGAATCCTCTGCCACTCCTCCATGACGACATCACAGAGCTGGAGTATGTTAGAGACCTTACGCTCCTCCACCTTCTGTTTGAGGATGTCCCACAGATGCTCAATAGGGTTTAGGTCTGGAGACATACTTGTCCAGTCCAGTACCTTTTACTCTCAGTTTCTATAGCAAGGCAGTGGTCGTCTTGGAAGTATTTGGAGTCATTATGTTGGAATACCGCCTTGCAGTCCAGTGTGTGAAGGAATCATGCTCTGCTTCAGTATGTCACAGTACATATTGGCATTCATGGTTCCCACAACCAGCAGCACTCATGCAGCCCCAGACCATGACACCACCATGCTTGACTGTAGACAAGACACTTTTCTTTGTACTCCCCACGCTTTGACACCATCTGAACCAAATAAGTTTATCTTGGTCTCATCAGACCACAGGACATGGTTCCAGTAATCCATGTACTTAGTCTGCTTGTCTTCAGCAAACTGTGGGCATTCTTGTGCATCATCTTTAGAAGAGGCTTCCTTCTGGGACAACAGCCCTGCAGACCAATTTGATACAGTGTGTGGCGTATGGTCTGAGCACAGGCCAGACCCCCCCCCCCCCTTTAACCTCTGCCGAAATGCTGGCAGCACTCATTCGTCTATTTTCAGTAGCCAACCTCTGGATACGACGCTGAGCACGTGCACTCTTCTTTGGTTGACCATGGCGAGGCCTGTTCTGAGTGGAACCTGTCCTGTTAAGCTTCTGTATGGTCTTGGCCACCGTGCTGCAGCTCAGTTTCAGGGTGTTGGCAATCTTCTTATTTCCTAGGCCATCTTCATGTAGAGCAACAATTCATTTTTTTCAGATCCTCAGATAGTCGTTTGCCATGAGGTGTCATGTTGAACTTCCAGTGACCGGTATGAGAGAGTGTGAGAGCGATAACACCAAATTTAACACACCTGCTCCACATTCACACCAGAAACCTTGTAACACTAACGAGTCACATGACACCGGGGAGAGAAAATGACTAATTGGGCACAATTTGGCCATTTGCACTTAGGGGCGTACTGACTTTTGTTGCCAGCGATTTAGATATTGATGGCTGTGAGTTATTTTGAGGGCACAGCAAATTTACACTGTTGTACATTGTATCAAAGCGTCATATCTTCAGTGTTGTCCCATATGAGGGTTGTACTCACTTTTGTGGGATACTGTATGTATTTGTGTACGTGTGTGTATATATATGTGTGTGTGTGTGTGTGTGTGTGTGTGTGTGTATGTAATATATGTGTGTGTATATATGTATATGTACTGTATATTGTATGTAGGTGTGTGTGTGTGTGTGTGTGTGTGTGTGTGTACGTGTGTACGTTTATGTATTTAAGTACTTAATGAAAGTTACTGAACACTTTAACTTTTGCACTTGGTTGCTTTACCCTGCTCCTCCCACCTTCCCTCATGGTCCCTCTCTTCTCGTGGTCCTGGTCTCCTGACCCTCTCTCACTATCTCACACAGCCCAAATCCAGCAGATCATCAGCCTGCTCCTGTTGCTAGGCAACTCCATCGCCCAGATCCTCCCAGTAGAGTTTCGAAGGTAATAAAACAATGCCCCAAGATAAACAGAAGCCGGCACCCGGAAAAGTACCAGAGGAAGAAAGCAGGAAAGCTGCTAACTAAGTGTAAACAACTCTTATAGCTTCTGCCTCTAACTACATCCTAATACTTCTAATTAAAGTAGAGAAGGGGATTATTATTAGTTAGCAGTGAGGGGTACTGGGTATATTATAAGATGTAGTTTTACCTTGAGTTATTGATCATGGGCTTATCTGATTTAAGATGCTGTCATCATTTGAGGCACATAGACAAACAGCTAAGATGCTCATTTATTTTGATTTTGTAGAACAGTGACACAAGTTGGTTAAATAGATTTGCGAGTGATTTCATCTCACACTTATTGCATCTTGGCGGCTGAGTTACAGTATGAAGTTAAACCAGTAAAGAACTAAGGAAGAAGACTTTGTACTAATAACAGCCAGACCGGACCAGACCAGACCAGACTACGCTAGATGATGGACAGTGAGGTCTTCATGCTGCCTTTAGACCAGTAATGAGTTTTTGATAAATGCTAAAATCCAGAAGTCAGGATGTCCATGAAACCCATTGTTTGTTTTTTACAGCCTCTCTCTGCTTAGTTATTCAGTCGGCAGCCATGTTTAGATAGTCGTTAGCAAGGTGGTTGTGAATTTGGACTGAAAATGTGTGTTTCTCCTAATCAACATGCAAATCTGTCTTCCCCTATTGGGGCATTAGCGCATCTTGGAGCGTGAATATTCCAGCTCAAATTGAAAGATGATGAGGGCAGAGCTGTCCTTCGGCGAGCAGAGAAAGCGGGGGGCTCCAAAATTACGAACATGGCAGATAAAACCTGAAAAAAAAAGCACAAGAAAATGTGATGTTAATGTTATGGAGATGGTTTTATGAAAATACAAATGACAGGAGATATTGGAAAACAGACAGTAGTGTGTGTTGTGTACCTGTGTTAATGTGTGTGTGTGTGTGTGCTTGTGTGTGTTTTTGAGGTCATAGAGAGTGGAAGAAGCCGAAAATACCACCTCAGTAGTGAAGTCTTGTTTGTGTAATAATGGTATACCTACATGGTAGTATCTTGCCCAGAACGAATTTAAATGCACGTCTGTGCGCTGAAGTGGTTTAAGACATGAGCGGTTTTGTGATGCTGGCTTTGAGGGTAAGTTGGTGACATGGAAGTACGTGAAATAGCAGTTTGCGTGCATGTGTTTTAGAATGTGCATGATTGGATATATCCTGGTTGTTTGTTTTGCGTGTGTGTGTGTGTGTGTGTGTGTGTGTGTGTGTATATAGTGGCAGTGAACCAATGATGCGCTGGAGTTCATTTTGTCCTGTCAGAAAGAGGCAGGCTCGCACAGAACCTGTCAGGTTGGTGTCTGTACCCTCCTCCTTGTCTGTATTTCCCATCAGCTTTGCGCACGTGGATCATTCCACCAGGACCTGCCGTGATGGGGCCCTTAACCCACATCGCTACTAAAGCGACGCGTTGGACAATAAGGTGTGCTACTGTTTTATCCCACTGTGGACTGATTTCTAGCATCTGTCCAATCTGCTCGACCATGCTGAGATTTGTACGCTTTTTCTTCATTTTGAAGACGTCCTCTACTTCCGCCTGCCGCAACGGCCTGCGTCCCTTTTTCCGAACAGACAGATGCCGATGTTATCCACGCAACCGTTTACACTGATTGTGACAAAAGTGTCATTTCTGCTTGCTGGGAGCATCAAACCTAACGGTCCAAGTGCTTCTAAAGAATTTGCCGAGATGGCGCGAACAAGAAAGCCCACGGTGAACGTGTACAGCAGAGTGGAAGCCTGTCTGCCTCCTGATGGCTGAGCCAAATCCTCAGGCGCCTCGCATCAAAACAAAGGCTTACTTTGGCTTCAGGAATAAATAAGCGTCTGGCTTCTTTTAAACGCATTTCTCTGTATTGACCGACGACGCTGTTCGTTTCCAGGGAGTGTTTAGGCCAGCGAAGCACAGGTGCTTTTGCTTTTAACCGCACTCAGGTGCACTGGAGCACGACCGGCCCAGGAGCACCTAAGAGCTGTCCTTGCTTACCCCAGCACGGTGCCATTTGACCTGCACCTTAGCATTTATTAGCATTTCTGTCTCGTGTGCAGGGCTTTTAGAAGCAAAATGAGGTGGTTTTTTTTTTTTTTTTGGTTTGTTTGTATGTGTGTGTTTTGTTTGTTTTCGTTCTTTTTTTGTTTTGCTAATGGTTAAGTTGTTATGTTGGTTATTAAATCCCTGAATCTCCATCAGCTTTGGCCATCTATTTGAGGAGTACTTTTCTCCATCTGTTTTCGAGTTTTGTAGGTGTATTTATTTATTTATGCCCCTCTTTCTAAGCTCTTGTGAAGCACTTAGTCTATTCTGGCTCCCAGAGAATAGCACTGATAATGGGTGAATGAACTTCACTACTGAAAGTTGCCTCAGAGACTTAATGAAAGGATGTGTTTCTATGCTGGTGCTATTTTGGCGATGTTCTAGACATTAGCAAACGACTACCGATTAGCAGCCATGACGGCTCTGGCCTATTAGAATGCTTCTTTTATTTTCAAATGCTTTAAACACTGCTGCAGTTCACAGAACTTGTAATTTGTTGCCATGGACTTCATTAGTTCAGGCTGCGGGTGGCGAGTCTGACCCTCATGGTTCAGGGTAAGTCCAGCAGATCGGAGGGACAGTGAGCACACGCACAGGCTAATGAAAAAGGCTGGGGACGGTGGCCCAGCCAAACAACCATACAAAATGTTCTGTTACTTAAAAAGAAACATGCATAGCATTTTCCTCACAGCTTGGTTAAATATAGACGGAGTAAAACTGTAAACAATTCTAGCAGCCAACTCCATAATTATAATCGTTGGTAGGTAATTAAGGGACATTGGTCATTATTATGGGAGACTGGCAGTTATTTAGTGTGAATAAATATCAGCAAAGTATAGCAATTGTTTTTAGTCACAAAAAATTGTCATTTGTGTTTTACAAATCCAATAAATCATTAATATGTTATTACAAACTAACAAAGAAAACACGTTCATTTATTAAGAACATTTTCGAAGGCTAGGTATCTCCAAACTTTTGACAGCCAGTGGGAGTTTAGCATATCAGATTCTTTGCATGCACTGCTGTACAGTGGCTTTTGAACATACAGCTATCAACTGACTTTTCAGTAGTTCGCTCCGTCTTCTGTAAACACACACGCTCAAGCATGCATACACACACACACACACACACACACACAAGCATACACACGCTCACAAGTCTACACACACCCACAAATGTATGCACACTTCGCTTGCCTCTCATTGTCTATTTATCTTTCACTCTTTAAAAATGATTCATGAATCTTTAAACCTTCTGTCAGCTGTTCCCACCAAAGAAATATGCACCTCATCCAAGATGCTAGCAGTCATATTTGGAATTCTCTCTCTCCGTCAGCTTTCCAAACAGAAGGCGATAGTGGGGGATTCTGAGTGGTGTTATGCTTCCTGCTGTAGCAGTGGGCTGATGGGTGTGTGTGATGCGGAGACTCCCTGTCCGTCGTGTCCCGTTCAGCCTTGACATGGTCTGTGAGTGAGTTCAGTCGTGTTAATACAGGTCGCAGCCCTGCTCCCAGTGTGGCTAAAGTGAAGCATTTCCTTTGGATGCACCTCGACTCTGCCCCCTCCGACCCCCCCCACCCCCACCTTGCTGTGTTTTTACACAGACTGGCAGCCTTCACACTGTTCCATGTGTGCTGGTTCACAGTGCAGGCCATTTTATTCACAACTGATGTAATACTGGGACAAATGTCAGTGACATCACCTACAGTGTGAGACGTAGTACTGTCTAGTTCTCATGAACTAATAGCCAGTTCATACACACACACACACACACACACACAAGGTTTTTCAAAAAAATGTGACGTTTCCAACAGAGGTCTTACTTTAGCTGTGCAAGCAAGGCTCTTTACACACACACGCACACACACAAACACACACACAGATACCTTTACACGATAATAGAAGGAAAGAGTGTGTGGCAGCTTTACTTCTGTGTAATCAATGATCAAAATGTTCATTTTAAGTTGTAGAACACTAAGTGCAAAATAAAAGCACAAACTTCGAACAACAACTTTGTTTCCTCCTGGACAATCCCTTCCTGTTCTGAACGGGCTGTTGTCTGAGGCACATGCAAGGAAACAATAGGGTTTTTCTCCTAAATATATTCAGAATGTGTGAATATATGCGCAGTGTGTCTCGTCTCCATCTCGCCATCCTGTTTGTTGATGTAGTATAAGTTGCTTTGACAGTATGTTGGATTTGATTCTCAAGGGTTAGAGGAAAAAGAACTGAGGTAGAGTACCTATCCTGTGAAGAACACATTCAAAAATAAAAATTGTGCGTGTGCATGTGTGAACTTTGTAGCTGAATAGAAACATAAATAATTTGTTTCGAATGTATGTGTGGGAGTTTTTTTTGCATGTATTTTTATGCTTGGAGACTCAAAATTGAAACAGTTAATTAACCATAGCCATTCTAACTGAACTTGGCTTAAAACAAAAACTCCAAACTGTGTAACTAGAGTTAAAAAAAAAAAAAAAAAAACCAGAGAGAGAGAGACAATTCCACATGCTTTTGAAAGCGATGACCTCGCCGAAGCCAAGGACTCCGGTCCACCACCCAGAGAAAGATGGATTCGGTGGCTTGGAATGAGCCCCTGGATTATCTCTGCTGAACAGGAGAGCAGCGGACAGAAAGGACATGGGTCTTGCCGGCATCTCTGCACGGCTGAAAAATGACTGAGCGAGATACTATTTCTTCTTTAGCTCACAAGGGGTGGCCTGACTCAGGCTGTGATAAGCCGCCAGTGATCAACATCCTTTGAGTTTGAACGTGACCTACACACACACACATACACACACAGAGGCACACTGTCTCCACCCCCTCTGTCCACCTCCAGCTCCACGCAACCTTAAGCCTTCTGTTTGGACCCTGCACGAGTGCGAGCGTGTCTTTTCTTCTTGCTGTCTGTGTGCTCTGCGCTGGGAGGAGCTGAGAACGTGGGGATGAGGAACAGGAGACTGCTCACTCATGCCGCTAGCGCATATGCTCAGGACCTCGGTTCCCACGGCGAAACGGCTTCTGTCGGTCTCTGGCAAAGATTTTCTCTTAAATCCCTTAGAGCCGTTTTCCCCTCTTTTATGTAAAGCTTTTTTCTTCTCTAGTTACTTCTATAAGCAGGTGTTGTTTTGCAAGCGATAGGTCAGAAGAAATGGTGTGCAGGATTTGAATGTTTTGGAACTGTTTATATAAACTCTCTTGCCAGTCTGTTCTAGACCACATGCATCTGTTTCTTTAGTTTAGTGCCCATTACTCAAAGAGCGTTTCGTCTCACTCTTTCATTTCATGATTAAATCCCCCTCAAAAACGAAAACAGAACTCAACACCTTCCTCTCCCCATACAAACCTCTTAATTAGATTTTACTAATTTATTCATCTCACAATGATAATAGTTCACCTTGACATAATGCAGCTAACTCTCTGATCCATTGTGACAGAGTGGAATAATTGCGCTATTCAAGTGAGGGAGAAACACTAATTACTGTAAGAAAAGAAAACTTTTACAAAAAACAACCAACAAAATACAAACAACAACAAAACAAACCCCTCCCCATCCTCTCTTCCCAAATGTTTTTGTTTTATAGGAGGTTTTATTTTGGGGCGGGGGATTATGGGAATTTGTAAAATAGAAAAAATGTAACCAAACTTTTCATTATTATTTCATTATTCTTATTATATTAACAGATAGACTTGTAGCAACTTCAATCATTTTTGGATATTTTTCTTGCTTTTAGGGATTGTTTTCTTTTGCAGCTTATTTATGTATAGCACTATATTGTATAACGGTAAATCATTGTGTTTATGGTGATAAAGGATTTCCTTTTTTACAAGTTATCCATCATAATATTTCAGTATTGAGAGTAATGATTCCTCACTAACAGTCCATGCTCACGCACTACAGCACTGCCTTGCTATTGGAACATTGTCAGTGTTGAGAGCTCAATGTGATGATGTGCAAGCACAGATTGTTGAATGAATTCTTCCAGATTGACATAACAACGATATCCAAGTCTTAATTCTCTTTTTTTTTCTATAGCCATAAAATGTTAGTCCCTCTTGGACCATGCAGTGGGAATAAAACAGTGATGCCATCGAGAATGCAAGAACATCTTAGTGGTATTATTTAATTACTGTGATATTAGGACCAGCTGAATTACTGGAGAGAAGATGTAGAAAAAATATTGAAGTAAAGAAATCTAACAGATTGGTTGAACAGCTTGATCACATAAATATTTGTGTGGTTTGTAAGACATTGTACTTTCTTAAAATTTGTATAATGCGGGGAATCAAGGCTTACTTGAGTTTCTGTAGATGCCAAAGTAACCATGTTTCCAGGTGATGTCATGGGATGGAAGCTTATTGGATGAAAAGCTCAGAGGAGGGATGGTATGAGGAATAATTTCAGCTCTTAGGTCTGTGAAGAGATGTGAAAAACACATATAGTGTTGGACTTTTTGAAGAGAGGGGGAAAAAAGTCACTTAGGAAAAATGCTAAGCTTGCATAATGTGTTCTGTAAAGTTTTTTTTTTTTTTTTTTTTTTTTACTTACCTCATATCTAGGTAGTCCTTTGGAGTACCAATGAACCATGTTCTCTGCATGACAATGTTAAGGAGAAGAAAGTGGAAGCTGGAATGGGCTCTAACTTTGGGGAATTGCAGGTCTTGCTGTTCCTTATGCAGGAGATGAGCCACTTCCCGTAATCATCCTGACATTTCACATTCTGTATTTGTTGCAAACACTTTGTCAACACTTTGAAGGTCACCGCCAAATTCTCTTAAAGTGTGCAAATCGGGACGTCCCTCCTCGGATTTGTAAGCAGCAAAAAGTGGACCATCACCTGTCTCCTGTTTTGTGGATTTGTGGATCAGGTTTTCAGCTTGCAAAGATTGCAACTTCCGTTAGGATATTTGATCAGTGTTTAGAACTGTGAGCTCCAGCGTTCCCACTGTATGTGTAACTGTACCAGATATATAAGAACATGTATGGTTTTTAGTGAGGGCCCTTTCGTTAGAAGCTGGGATGTCTGCAAAGACTTATGCATTACCTTCTGGATGTGAATGCAGTGTTATTTATGTCATTATGTAATTATGTCATTCTTTGTCTAATCAGAATGTGCTGCTCATGTGTATATATAGTAAAGAGGTTGTTTGTACAGACTTAACCACAGAAGCCACAGAATATGGACAACCTGTATTTTGATGAATCAACCTGTATTTTGATGAATCAACATATTATGCTGATGGAATCTTGCCGAGGTTTGATCAAAATGGAATAATCCGCTGAAACATAAATTGCCTGCACATCACCAACAGTCTCTATAATGAAAGACACACAGCATATACAACTTTAATCGAGCTTTAACTGAAATGACAGCCACCAATGCATTTTTGTGTTTTATGTTAACAGCTCTAGGAGGCCCTATAGAATTTCCTTCACTGATATGCAGTAGCCTGAATGCCTCTAGTTGTAAATAGAATGGGATTAAACATGGGATATGTTTTACAGAATTGATTGATATGTCTATTACGTGTTTTGACATGATAGTGCATCTAAGAAGAAATACAAATTGAGATCTCTCAAATTTATAGGATTATAAGAAGAGTTTTCTGGGTCGGAAGAGATTTTGTGGCATGCAGTGCTACTGCTGTTCCTTATAAGTCAGTCAACCATCATTTCATCATGCCATTCATAACGTCTTGAGCCTCGCCATGCGTGTGTGAATATTTCATGGCACTCTGATGGATTCCTAATCTTAGCTCCAAGCGTTTTGTCACAGGCCCCGTTTCAGGCTGTAGAGCTCCCTGTTTTCTCTCCATCTGAGTCTTTCAAGCTGGGTCTCTCACACTGACCTCCCTTACTCTCACCACACACACACACACACACACACACACACACACATATGCACATGCATTCTTGCATACACATGCTCTGATGCCCAAACAAAAGCTTATTCTCCTGAACTGTACTGCTTTACATAAACTGTTTTTTATTTTTGAATATCTACATTTTTTAATGAATATAGCAAGGTGTAGGCCCATTGTATTTTCTATAATTGCAAACCAATTACATGCCTCACTGTTCATCAATAAGTAATCCCTGCTAAAGGACTACAATGTCTAGCATGTAATTAGGCACAGTTCCAGTAATCAGCAGGTTTAATATCTGTAATGAAGCATCTATATTTGCTCTGAAGGTGGAACCCACATAG
Source organism: Sternarchorhynchus goeldii (assembly GCA_028565775.1). Classification (NCBI taxonomy): domain Eukaryota; kingdom Metazoa; phylum Chordata; class Actinopteri; order Gymnotiformes; family Apteronotidae; genus Sternarchorhynchus; species Sternarchorhynchus goeldii. The sequence goes on from JAOXYF010000017.1 coordinate 5,752,704, forward strand.
AATCGTGTAAATCAATACAAATACAGTGGGTAGCAATTTGGGTAGTGAGGACTATGATCATTACAGTGAACATGTGTATTTGTAATTATGTCTTTTCAAGAAATGCACTTGTCCTGATGTCATTTATTTATATTGTAAATATAGTTTCATTCAGGCACAGATACTTTGCAGCTGGAGATCAGTTTCAGTTTTAAAACGCTCCTTGGACTAATCCTGAATTCCAGTAATCAATGATCATGATGTGGTTATGAGATTGGAAGATTGAATGAAATCCCAATCAAGATAAAGCGTTCCTCAGCAATTAGGAAATTTGATAAGTTAATTCTGAGTTTGATGAGTCTGACACACAAGCGCTCTTGGCAGTCCTTTAAGCTGCATATTTGTGGGCGAATGCCATAATGTAAGAAAGTAATTATTCAGTAATTTTCATAAATAGTATCCTAAAATGCCACTCTCTAGTGTTGACAGATAAGTCAATCAGTACAGACATCAGATAGCTTAGAAGCAAAGCTAAGAACAAATCAGCCTGGGTGGGTCTCAGGGGAACTACAGCAAAGCTGAAACGCTCTAATGAATTTATGAACAAAAAAAAAAAACAGGTGTGGGTTATGATGGGCAGAACTTGCCTGGGTGGAGCCTGGAGCTGTTGTGAGCCAATCAGGAGCAGAGGGAGTGGTGTAGAGGGAGACCAAGTAATTAGTTGTCTGGAATATAGGTATATCCACACAATGAATATGAAACAAAATAGATAAAAAAAAAGAATGTTTTAAAAGAATTCTCCTTCCTTAATCATTTTTGTCAAGTTATGACCAACAAGTATTTTATATTAATGTGGAATCTAATTGTTTTACATTTTTTGCCAATCCAGATGTGAAATGAACAATTGAGTATAAGAATGGCAGTGCCAAGGGCAAATGAAGGTCAGCAGAGGTCATCCACTGTTATGACATCATGTTATGGGCTTAATGATGGTATGTTTGCGTGGGCCTTCTAAAGTACAGCCATTCACAGCTTTCATGAGAGAATGTGAGGACCGTATTGCTAAACACCAAGAGTTCACAGTTTAGACACTGAGCAAAGCCAGATTCATTATCTTCCATTATTTTATCACCAAGTAATTTTATTTCAGTCACTTGATGATTCCAATTACTTTACATGGCATTTTGGGGTGTGTTTAATTTGTAGGGTTATTAATGTAATAATAATAATAATAATAATAATGATGATAAGTGCTATTATTATTATTAATAACAATAATAATTATTATTATTTTAATTATTATTACTATTATTGGGTAGGCAGTGTTTCAATAAGGAACTATGTGAATGATTGTTTCATAAAGTCATATCCATGCTTAGTAGAGTAACACATAGCGAAAGCCTGTACAGACACACACTTACACACAGCATTTATGTGAGTATTTATGTGAAAGGAACAGCATGAGAGACGAACAGGAAGCAGCACGAATACTGCTGTGAGGGATTCGTTGTGTTCTTAAAAACGAATGTGTGAAATAAACATGGCAGTGAGGTGTCTGACATAACCGTGCTGGTGTGTGGGTGAGAGATCTGCATATCGGCTCCACCGTGCATCGAGCGGAGAGCCGGCCCAGACAGACCATGGCAAATCCACTCCGTTTTAAAGAGGAGTTGTATGTCTTTGACTAAATCAGACTTCACTTTGCTTTTGAATTCCTGTAAGCCTTCTTATGGTCTTGTTTTAAACTTGGAAACAGTAGTGCTTGGTTTGTGGTTTTTCCAGTGGAATTTGGTGGGATTTACAGTGCTACATGATGTGCATTACAATCAAAATGACAAATGCCTCTCCCTGTTGTGAGCTGGAGTGTTTCTCACTACATGCATTCATGCTTCAAATGGGTCTTTACAGGGGACACTGCCAGGCTGCAAATCAGTCAATTTGGGGACCAGGTAGCCATTGTCAGAGAGCAGCGGTAAATAATAATGGTAAAAAAAGAGAACAATTATTAAAAGTAAACTCAGAAAGTCTCTCTGAAAGTGAACAAACATAAATGTGCCGGCTCTCCTGCCGGTCAGCGTTTCTCCCGGGCCCTCCGCGCTGCACAGCATGCTCCACCGCGTGCGGAAAGGCCACCTCTCGTATTCCCCCTCAAACGAGGGCTGACGCACAAGCGATGAAGTGCCATGTGTCTGTGCACTTGTGTGTGCATGTGCATACATGAGTCAGGTAGTGTTAATTGCTTTCATCCTGTTCCCTGGCTGTTTTGAACCCCCAAGCTACCTGTCACTGACTGCTTGTTATTTACACACTCCAATAAAAGGAACAATGCTCCATTGACATTAATGACATTCAGAGAACAGTAAGCAAGAGAAGAAAAGTAAAAAAAACAAAAAACAAACTCTCCAGTGAAAATTACTGAATGAGCTCATGTTGTGAAGAAATGTATTGGGATTGGATCGGTGCTCTCACCCCCTGGTGAGGTTTTAATTATGATAAGTTTGAGTAGATGTTTCCTCCAGTATCAGTGATGCATCTGGTATTCTGTTTATGCATCACTATTTAAATTAAGTTGGACAGAATAAATAAATAGACTGTATTTCATGGATATGGATCCCATAGAGGACTTGGAGATTTAATCTCACAGATTAAGTGAAATGTCAGTGGATCTAATACAGTTTACGGGGATATTCTAGCACAAGGTGATCCAATGGATCTAATATAGCTCACAGGGATATTCTAGCACACGGAGATCCAATGGATCTAATACATCTTACAGGGATATTCTAGCACAAGGTGATCCAAGTCCATCTCTGTTGAGAAGTTAAGGTGCGTATGGCTTATGTTTAATGAACAGGAATGGGGACTGGATGAAAAGAAAAGGTGTGTGTGTATGTGTGCATGTAATAGACGGAGAGGAAGAGGAAGAGTAGTAGAAAGCTGGTCAAAGACTAATCTGACTGATGGTTCTTTTCAATGGTGGTGACTTGCTCCGAGACAGTGATTTCAGGCATGTTTAAAAGCCCCTTCCGAACATATTCCCCTTCTGTGCACCTGGACTGTTATTTTTACTCCGCTCTTAAATCCTGTCCTTCCACTTGTAATATGTCGCCCATTTTTCTTTATTAAGGTGACACTTATTAAATTTCCAGTGCTTAATAAAGTAGATACTCTAACTGAAAACCCTTTTGAAGAAGCTTAGTCATTAAATTAGCACTTGCTGGTGTTTCTTATTATAGCCCCTGTGCTGTGGATGTGTGTATGTTATATGTATTTCTTTGTCGTGAGGCTGCCAATCAAATAACACCTGGGGGTGGGTTTGAGTTTCATTAACACATGATTAATGACTGTCAGCATTATCCCCTTGCATTGGTGGTTTCCTATTGCACAGGTGCCTAATTATTAGATCTCCAAAGGGAAGGCTGGATTTAAATGTGGCCCTTTTTATTTACAGATGAGTTTACACTTAATGATACTTTTGATTGTTAAAAGGCAGAAAGAATTTACCATTTGACATTTTGCACCTTGTGTGTGTGTGTGTGTGTGTGTGTGTGTGCGCACCTGCATCTGGACGCCTGTCCCTCTGTATGCTGGCTATATCTCAAATACAAGCTTTATTGTTAATTTACACATTTCAATTAAATGCTAATGCTGTCGGAAGCCAGAGTTTTTTTCTTAATCAAAATGGCTTTCAAATGGTAATGTGTGGTTGGTATAAACAGGTTTGGCCAGAGGTCTCTGTTTTCCATTAGCAGCTAGCCATGACATTAATTTTAGTTGTGACAATATGGTTTAGTGGCACTATACACACTCTATTATTATGTCATTGTAATAGGCTCACTGTAAGTGGGAAGCTGCAATGCTCTTTATTGCCAAGCTGTTCTATTTGCTTGTTGTGTCTCAGTCATACATGCTAATGTGCTAATGGATGAGTCTGAGCCCATCTGTGGTAAACAAGGAGTGTTTCTAGAAGTATATAACCTAACACTCTGCTTCAGTGTTTGAAGAGTTGCGACTCTTTTAATTAAAGTTAAGAAAGAAAAAAAAATAGGTTTACATAAAGTCAGTCACATCGACGGAAGACTAAAGATTAAACCTTTTAGAAAGCAGCCTCGTGAAGAGTCACATTGCTAATCCACTAGCTAATAAATAAATTTGCTACTATATTATGTTATTTGCATGGTTTTTCTAAAGCAAATGGAATCCTTACACAGAAGAAACTAAACTGACACTAATAAAGTGGCACGAGAAAAAAAGCAAAAGGGGTAACTGTCTGTTTGAGCTAAAGACCATATTCTGTGTATGTAAACAAAGTTAGCACTTAGCTACTGTCTCGCGCTTATATGATTTCCCAATTGTGCAGTCAGAGTTGCTGAATCTTGAAGTGCATCACTGATGTTAGCGTGACTTATTTTGGAGTCTTCCTAAAACTTTACCCATTTATAAAATTCTACATAATGCAGCCAACAGTTACAGGTGTCAGCAAACGTTAGTGGCCTAATTGGTGAGAGTGTCTAAAGCTCTCACTTGGAGCGAAGACATGATGAAGTGTTTATATGCAATTTTTAGGTCAGGAACATGGATGTATGGTAATTCCAATAGCAGTGTTTCTTCCCTAAGGCACCCTAAACTGTTTTACTTTGCCTGACAATCAAATATTTACCCAGTTTCCTGTGTAAAAAGGAAAAAAAAAGAGTTGGTGAAGGTTTTAGAGTGTCAGTTGAAAGACACCACTGGAGGTAAAATTTCTCTCTTATCATGCACAAAAGAAAATCAGAAACACGTGATATAAGAGCATTGTTGCCACCTGTCAGTTACAATCCCTGTAAACTCGAGGGGGGGTTAATATTTGATGTACAAACACAAATAATCCTGACTCCCCGCTGTACTTTTAAATACAGCCCATGAAATGAATCACCTCCAGTTTTAAGCTGTACATATTTATAATTTTTCTTCCATAACATATGAGAGCAGAAACTATGGTAAACACTAATTACTCAAAAACAACCCTGTGACCTCTAGCATGTAAACCGTGCTCTCTAACACAAAACAGTCGAGCACAGCGGGAGAAAAATTAAATCATGCAAATGGCGGTAGCAGCAAACTCCTATGTGAAATAATGGGGGGTGATGTGTAACCAGCCTAAACGCCTTCGACATGGGCCATTCATCAGACACGTATGCAGAGTATAGTAGTGACCCAGATAAGCTTGAATGCAGAGGGATGAATTATACCCTCCATTGGGGTTTGAAAGCCGTAAGCCAGAGAGGAGAACCACGCCGGACCAATAGCTGATCCGTCACTGTCACGGATCACCATGGAGACGTCGACACACCTGGGTATCTCGGCTCCATGGTGCATTGCGGGATGGTGAAAGCCAAGGTGGTAGTTACTATCAGTGCAGTCATAGGCAGGGAGGCCTTGGGAAGTTAAAGTAAACAGGGATAAGTAATTGAACAACAAATATTGTGACATATGTTTCCCACTTGCTGTATAGAAGTGACATTTCCATATTTTTGCCTGTTTGTTGTCGACGTTGTCATTGTTCTCTGCTAGCATGAACCGTTCTGCACAGTTCTGCCTGTTCTTTCACTTTTTATCTCTTTGAATCATTTTATTCTCTATAAGCACTGGCAGAAACCAGATTATCTGGGTGAAAGCTGTTTGTGGACTTGTCTTGGCATGGTTAGAGACATACCTGGAAATAAGTACTTAATGTTTGTTGTTTGTGGCACTTATTCAGATGTCTGTTATTTGTTTCTGCTTGGAAAGTGTTTGTCAAAGATATAAAGGCTTGAAAAAATGAACCTCAACAATCCTATTCTGCAAAACTGCCTGTCCCAGATATACGGACTCAAAGTGTGGGTTTCTGGCTGTGTGTGTGTGTGTGTGTGTGTGTGTGTGATAGGGATGGGGGCTTGTAGGAGGTGGTGTGTGTGTGTGTGTGTGTGTAAGAGAAAGAGAGGCAGAAAGTGAGAGAAACAGTACAAACTGAGTGCTAGCTGGTCTGATTTTGTGTGTGTGTGTGATGGGGATGGGGGCTTGTAGGAGGTGGTGTGTGTGTGTGTGTATGTGTAAGAGAAAGAGAGGCAGAAAGTGAGAGAAACAGTACAAACCGAGTGCTAGCTGGACTGATTTTGTGTGTGTGTGTATGCTCATTTTGGGTGTATGGGTGTGAGTGCATGTGGGTGTGTGTCAGTGTGTGTGCATGTGTGTTTGTGTGTGTGTGTTTGTGCGTACATGTGTTTCACATTTGTTGCACATTTAACTATAAAAACTGAAAAGATTGGTGACAAAGCTGTTTTCCATCGATGCTTTGGTGCTTGTCTGAACGTGCTTCTACCTTTTCTTCACAGCTGGATGGTCCACGTGCTGTTTGCCCTTTTTACTAACCTGTCCTTAAACCTGCTGGCTAACACTTGGCCTGGATCACTTGACACCTGTCCGTTAACTTTCTCCTTCTTATCATATGGTCGACGTAGGTTTTGGGTGGTTAACGGAGCGCCCTTGATATCCTCTTTCGTTGACGCAGAGTCTACTGGAGCTGTTGCCATGACAACTCTTATTACCTCTTAATTTGAAGAATAAACTCCTGTGCGGTATGAATGTTTGTTTTCTTCTTCTCTTTAGCTTTTTTTTTGTATCTTTTTTACCACGAAGACCTGTAATATTCAGGTAACGGGGCACACTGACTGGCTTGGCCCAGAAGTGAAGGGAGAAAGGAGGCATGGAGAGGAACAGGGAGCACTGGTGAAGAGGATAGGGGAGGGGGTTTGATCGAGCTTCCTGAGTACTGTGAGTCATGGCCCTATATCGAATGAGACAGTGAGTGGGGGAGAGAAAGTGATAGAGAAAGAGAAAGAGAACGAGC
>JAOXYF010000017.1:5773322-5786412 GCA_028565775.1 Sternarchorhynchus goeldii
CATGATGTGGTTTTTTTTTTTTTTTTTTTTTAGTGATGCTTGTCATCCCGTTTCCTGTCTCTGCGACGTGTTTGAAAATGAGCCACAAATAATGGATATTGCTCTGTTGTGAGAAATGAGTTACCTCAGACTCAATCTTTTTTATCGATTGCAAATGTGTCTCTTGACATCTGGTTGCTTTGACTGTTAAGCAGCATAGGTGGGTAGGACTCTGCTGAACGTGATGGGGAGTCAGCATTACATCCTGTCTTACAGCATCACCTTGACTGGGTCGAAATAAGAAAAAAAGGAATTCTGAGCTATGTAAATCTCAAAAAGACCATATTTAACAAATAATACGCTGTTGGAGCTTTGAAAACACCTGCTTCAGACTCCCATTAAGGGAGGATCTGGAAAGCTCCTGCATAACACTGTGGGCTGAAAAGCTGAAGGGTTTTTTCCGGGATTGTCAACAATAATACGTCGCCTCGCACAAGCATCTCCTACCATGTTGCACCAGGCATCTCTCCTTGAGGGTGTGTATCCAAGTGTGTCTGATTTGGGCTTTGCATGTGTGTGTGTGTGAGTGTGTGTGTGTGCACGGATGCAAGTGTGTCCAACACAAGTGCAGAGCTATTTCGCTCTCCCGTTGATTATTTTAATGGAAATGCTTCTCTGTGGTCCTCACGCCAGCTTATCGGGGGGAAGTAGCTGACTGAGGATCTGTCTCGCCTGCAGAGGTGTCGCTGTGCGGGAAACGCAACACCTTCTCTCTCTCTCTCTCTTTTTTTTTCTCTTTCCCGAAGCCCCACACAAAAGCCCTGCGGTGGAACTGTGGGGAGCAGATAGCAAGCGCACCCTGCTGCTTTACACACTCTCTAATACATACGTTTGGTTAAATGCACAGGGCACTTCACCGGTGGGCTGATAATGCAGCCTGACGTCATTGAAATAGCGCTTGGAACAATGGGAGAAAAGGGCCCGTCTGCGTGGAGAGTTTGATGCGGAAGGTGATTTCGCAGAAGCATGTGAGGAGATTAAAAAAACGTCTTATAGTATCAGTGTGAGCAGCAGGTCTTGTTTGAGCAGGATGTCGGAATTGTGATGCTACTGTAAATCAAATAAAAGCTGTGGATGAAAGATGTAGAAGAAAGACGTGGAAGAGAATGTGTCCACCAATACCAAACTTCAGCCCTTCAGCAGTAATATTAGAAATATTTTACATAAGACAAATGCAAAATAATTTAAAAATCAAAGTAACTTATCCCATACAGTGCGTGCATCATTAATGTTTAGAACACTGGCACTGTGAGAGTTGGTAAAGCTGGCACAACTGTGCTAGCACCCAAGAGGAAGGAATGCCCTGAGATGTTCTTATTGAAATGAATGAGTCTTGCTTTAAGGGCACCGTCCTGATTAGTTCTTGGCCAGCAGCTGCAGAGGACGAGCAAAGCAGCCTGAAATCAGGACAGGGAGAAGCCTGGCAGGACAGGGAGAAGCCTGGCAGGACAGGGAGAATCCTGGCAGGGCACTCACCAAGTCAGAGAGGAGGACACTGGAGGCATGGCTCTGAGAAACAAAGAGGGTACACATTAAAGCCCTGGGAGGAACAAAGAGAGGGAGAAGAGAGCACAGATGGTTTCTTGGCTGATAATTCAGACAGAAGGATAGGGTTTCACTGAGACATTCAAGTGGAGGACAGGACCATGCGGGTAATTGAAAACCAGACACACGGTACGCACCGGTTACCCGGGGGACAGACTGACCCAAACAGCAAGAGGTAAATCTAATGAGTTAGCATCTTTGCTCCCCAAAGCATCCTTTCACTAATAACATAAAACCCACACTCTGCAATCAGGAATGAGGTCTGATAATGGCTGAGCGGGAATTTGATAAACATCTGAATTGATTTCAATATGGTTATCAAAACATTTGATTCTAAGCACAGCTTAATGCGTGAGCCATTAAGATGTCTAATAGAAGATTAACATATTTACAATATCAGAAATTTATGTTTATGATATTAAATAAATTTAAAACGATGGCGCACAATCAGATTGATTTTGAATATAAAAATAAGAAATACAGAATTAATAAATGCATTTGCTTCTCTATAGCTCCATTATAGCTTTTCAGTGCCACATTTCAGTTACAAGTTTTGCTGACATCGGCAGTTAAAGATTGGAAAAGGAGCTTAACCTGAGGACATAGTGTGAACATCGACCATCTCCGTCATCCTCGTTTCTGAAAATGGCGGGATAAATCACAGGGAATGGAGGCCACATGAAAGTCAGTGTCCGCCAGCAGCGTTCAGTGACACGTTTGTGTCGCACTCGGAGCAGAACGCAAGGCCCAGGGAAGGATGGAGCTGTGCTCCACCAGCCTTTACCGCTGCAATGCCAGGAAGATGCGCAGGCAAAGCTTAAAATCAGTGTTTTCATCCCTCTTGCTCAACTACACCGTTTTGATTTATGATCTGAGTAGCTTACACCGATCTTATACTAGTTTAAAAGTCTCTTCCTGAACCTCATGAAATACAGGAATTCTTTGATTCTAGGAATTATGCTTCTATGTTGCGGCTTTGTTCAGCTTCACAATGTTCCACGGATGCATTTAATTTGACTGAACTGTGCCTAATTACAGATTTATGAAAACAGTGATCTCTGCCAATTTGGCCAGGTGATTTTTCAAGCTGTGAGAATGTTCTCGAAAATCATATTTTATTCAGACAGCACAGGTAAGTGCTCTTTCGCAGTTGCCATGGTGAGAAAAAGTTCGACTATTATGCGAATGCTTGAGGTGTGTGGCGGGGGAGGAAAACTCTTCAGAACGTATGCAAGAGTTGCCTAAGGTCAAATAGGTGTGTCCGCAGCCCTGCTTGATTCATGACAGTCATTTGTGTATGAAAAATTAATATCAGGCTTGATGAATTATCCGTGAGAGTCTCTCCTTTGACCAAATCAGAGGAGCAAGTTTTCCTTGCCCTTCATTGGATAACTGGAAGGTCGTTTGAAACGCAAATAACTTCAGAGCATTTTCCCCCGGACGGGAGATGTGACAGCGGCCATGTGACGTTCTGGATGGCATTTAATCAGCTCGCCTGCCAAATGCAAATCCAAACGCGACAGCCTTGCTCGGTTTTTCCAGACCTTGAAAGGTGACGCCACAGTTTAACAAACAAAAAACCTGGATGTGCTGTGAACGTTTGTACAGATATTTTCTTCCATCTATTCCTTAACATGCAACCCCTTCACAAATTAAGGTCAGGCCATGTTTATGTGTTTCTGAGTTTAGTTTGTGGGAATATATATTTTATGCGCTGTGAATCTATGAATTCACAGCTGTCCAGGCATCAAAAAAAGAATCCATGCCCTGATGAATAGATCTGAAATGGTGGAATTGCCTAATGAAATGTTAAAAGTGTAGCAGTGCTCCTTGTGCATCCCACCAACATGCTGATAGTTGGTGGGATGGCTAGAGAGAGAGAGAGAGACATTGAGTCAACTCTTTACACAGCATATAAGATCCTCTCAGGACTCCTTATGACACACACACACACACACACACACACACACCCCTCTCCCCCACCCCTTTTATAAGCGATGAGCACTGCAGCAGGAGACAATAAACTGGTGGAGGAACCAATTACCAGAAGGGTGACACGAATGTGGTTCATAGCCTTCAATATGTCATTATCTCTGAATCGACACATCCAAGCGGCCCTGACAGGCCATTTCTGCAGGAGCGGCACAAGCCACCGTGATAAACCGCCAGCCAGTGAGAAACAGCGGAGAAAAATGGGGAGCCATCCATAACGACCAGCCATGCACCTTTCCTCACACCTCCATCGCTCCATCCTCCCTTTCAGCCAGTTAACATTAATGCATTAACATTTCCTGTGGAATCATCTCCATTTTGCTTCTCTTGCTCCTGCCACCTACCTGAGGCTTCCAGTTCTTTTCTCTGATGCATGACCCCCTCCTTCCCCCGACACCCCTCCCCCTTCACCAAAAGCGTCAAAAACGTCTCCCAGATTACTCCTCTTAAATCTGAAATGGTAATTGTATTTTTCTAATCTAATCCTGTTGGAACCTTACACTTCCCCTGCAAACGGCCCCCAGGCAATTACAGCAAATGTCAATGAATTAAGTAATAGCTTGGTGAGAAGCCAGACTGACTCACTGTACATCAGCCCTGTCAGCAGAAATACACATCTGTCAGTGGGCCAGGCAAAGGCTTGAGGCACAGACGCCCACACGCACACACACACACGCACACACACCCCACACACGGCACTCCAGCACCACACATCATTTAGCTCCTGCCTAAAGTGTCCACATTGTGCTCAAAAGTAAAATGGTGGCAGTAAGGATGAGAGCCTGTTTTCTGGTATTTGAGTGTGCAGCTCTCTTCTGTGGAGTGCTTTTGTCCCTTTGCTCCCTGCCTAATGCGAAGCTTCTTTCCTGGTTATGTTGCAGGCGTGCAGAGTGGCATGTGGAGATTTTCAAACACACATGCAGACACACATTTTATTCTATGCAGATCTTATTGCCATAATTGTTTTGATTTTGCTCAAACGGTTGATTTCATTCCCCCCATGGAAATGCTAATGTTTACCTTTCTGCTTCATTTGACGTTTGATCTAACCAGTTGTGATCATGTCAAATATTAACACCATCTTTATCACATATCAGCTCCTGACCAGCATCCAGCCATGTAATTCCTCATAAAATTAGTAAATAAATCAATAATTCATCTATAGTAATAACGCATTCATATTTAATGGCCATACATATATTCAAATGAGTGATTGAGTTTTCACAGTGTGATAACTCTGGTCTTGCTTTTTTTTTTTTTTTTTGGAGAATATGCGCATATTTATCAGGCAAGCCCACTGTCAGCATTTCAGCTGAAACCACTGAGAGACTACCCACCAAGTAGTTTCTTGGTGCTGTACAGAGAGTTGGCAGGGGCTTTGTATTATTATCTCCAGTGTGAGCATATCTCTAAATATGTATTTATTAAGTTTGAAATTGATTTCAAAACTTGAAACTTATTACAAATCAGGTCCCCACCCCCCTCTGAAATTCATGTACATTTTATAGTGAACTGGGTGTAACAAAACATCACTTGATGTGCCGTGGTTTTTTATTAGTTTATCTACAGAGCCCCAATTTGGAGGCCCAGCTGTTTGCAAGATGATTACAAGTTACCACCACAAACAACACTATGGGAACATTTTCTTGGCACATTTTCAGGTGTTGCACTAAATATGTCCCATACGGCATATCTGGTCTGCACATGTTGTCTACCTGTGACTTCTCTCTGGTTAGTGCTGGGTGCTGTGTGAAATTGAGTGAGCACCAGCTGTTGTGGGCCACTGGGGTGGTGAAAAATAAAGACCCAGTGCCAACGGAGAGCCCCTGTGGGTGTGCAAATGGTATCACTTTTTCAAGAAAGTAAGGTACGAGAGGAAAGGCGAACAAAGAAATGTAAAGATTATGAACAGAAGTAGAAAAAGATACAAATATATATGATGCTTGTAGTGATGTCGTGCAGTAACTAAAGTGCAAGATCTGACTTTTCTTCTGCAAACGTTCAGTTCACCGTTCAGCTGTTTGAAGTAATATGACCACACACACATACACACACACAAAAACTTGATTCTGTAATTCTGTTTCATACCAAACATTTTCCTTTTCTTCTGTCACCTGCGTGTTGTCCCAAGTTTGCTTCACATTCAGTAACACACTAGGGCATCATTATTGCCATCTATAGCTGAACAACAACATCTGTTATTTGCAATTATCTAATTTCTTTCACTTTCCGCATGCAAGGTTGAAGCTTTCATGAGCTTCAAGCGGAGTAACAAAAGATGTGGTTCAATGGCTCCAATCCTGATTGGCTGCTTTGTACAATAATTCTTTCTGTTGTCAGTTGTTCGCTGATGCTTTTCTCATGCACCTGTCAAACAAGTCAAGGTCCCACCCAGGGTTATCACTGCTCACTGGTTGTTCCATCTGCATTAACTGGCTCCATATTTTTGGAGGGGCGCTAGCAAAGTTGATTCATTCACTCATTAGGTTTTCCAAACATATTAATACATATACTCTGAGAAAGGCCACCTTTAGGATTTACAACACAGTCAATTTAGAACATTAGCAGATCATTTGTTTGCAAGAGTAAGGATCCCCCCCCCACACAAACACACACCTCCCACCCCCTTTTTTCAGACTTGTGGTGAGGGAAACTGCAACACAGTGTTTAATACGCATTGCAGATAGTGGGACCATATGATTATATAAATCCACTTCTGAGAGCAACTTTATCAAATCCTCTTTACCACTGAGCAACCACAGTATGTTCACCAAGGGTGTACAACCAGTCAGCGTTCAAGTCCACAGTTTGTGCTCAGCACGAAAGCTGTAAGTGACGGGACTTACGAAAGTCATTCTGACACCTGCCCCCTCAGATGCCTGGGGTAAATAGGTGTGTGTGGGCGTGGCGGACGGGTATTCTGCCGTGTGTGTGTGTGTGTGCTTGCGTTTTGTCTGGGTTATTGGGAAGGTGGACCACAATGCGTAAGAAACAGGACCCTGTACTGACCACCTGAAAGAGACGTTTCAATTAGAGCTTCTGTGATCCTGACCCTGCACCACCCTCCACTCACCTCTCCAAGCACAGAAAAGGGATGGAGCAACTCTCTCTCTTTCTGCTTTTAATAACTGGCACAAATTCACAGCATGATGGGTTTTCGCTCTCTCTCACTTCTCTCTTTCTTTCTCTCCCTCTTTCCAAAAGAAAGGAAAAGAAAAAAAAACAACCAGAAAAGGGAAGAGGTGGAAAAGGCTTGGCAGACTTGTCAGACAAGCCTTGCAGCTCTTCCCCTTTTATCTCTCGGCTTTGACGCTGCGCTTTGATTATGAAACACCCTCTCACACTGTTGAGAGCTCGCTGTGCAGGGTTTTTTTTTTTTTTTTAACTGTGCAAGGCCACATTAGAGCTGTGAAATTCAGACTCATAAAGACACAATAAACCTTTCTATGGCGGTAAAAATATATATTTATTTTAAGCAGAGTGCGGCTAACTTTCTTGGGGTCAGATATGCTCGGCTGAGTGCAAAACGTGGAATTTCCAACACTAGCAGCCTAATGGCCATGAAATGGTCTCTTTTTTCAGTTGTGTTATACTGTGCTAATTGTTTTGGATTGTATTCACATGTGTGCTTGAATTAGAATGAGTAACACTGGCTTTTCGCCTGGGCTCCTCTGAAGTGGCACTAGGTATGTACGGGTCATATGTGTTTTTCAAAACACTCACCCGAACGGGGAACCAGAAGCCACTGTCTGATCCACATATTAGAGAGTGAGAAAGACCCAGGCTTCCTACTGGCTAGTAAGTGTGTTCTTGTCAGGACAATTTATGTATGATATTAAGTTACACTCGTATTGAAACTTTCTCAGTACCCAAGGACACTTTACAACACTTTTACATTCAGTCAACACAGCAGTGAGAAGCAGCAGTCAATTGCACACATAGCAACCAGAAACCAGAAACCACAGTCCCCTAGAGCACCACATCCCTGAGTGGATAACACCCAGGACAGAGCACCATCCATCAATGGGCATCACACAAACCCAGGAACTTGCTTATTTATTTTGGTTTTTGAGTAGCCAATTTCTACCTGTTGGGACTATGGGAGGAAACCAGAGACCCCATAGAAAATCTACACAGATCCAGGGAGAACACAGAAATGCCACCCAGACAGAGATACAAACCCGAGACCCTAGCGCTGAGAGGCCAACGCGCTAACCACCAGGCAAGCACACTGCCGACAGGCGCCGTTTTCAAAATCCTGCACATCCGTTGGAAAAAGGCTCAGCTGTCTTGTATTTCCCACCGCTTTTATCAGACAGACAGTAGGCGGTGTAGGACCCAGACGCAGTGTGACTTGCTGACTTTGTGTTCTTTTACTCGCTCATATCAAGCACATCTCTCTTCCTTCACACCACGCTCCAGTATGCTAATTACGATGCAGACTGCTCTAATCTTGCGCTCCTGCCCACCATGATGTGACCTCCACAGTACAATATATTTTGACTTTGAAGCTCAAATTACTTATGCTCCTGGTTTAAATATACATTCTCAGCAACGCTTCCCATAGAGGAAAAGAAATTATTAATTTGAATTTTAGCTATTGATTTTCAACACTGACTCTGGCAGCATGTCAACCTCAGCCAGTCTGTCCAAATGCAAACTGAGCCACAAACAAAGTGCTTTTTATCTCTTTGCTTCCAGATTACAATTAGGCTATTAAAAACCACAAGACTTTCCTGAAGCCTTTCTCCGTTCACATTGGTTGGGTTTTGCATAAAAAGAAAAATGAATTCTTTTTTGACAATGCATTGCTGCTTCCCTAAAAAAACTATATTAATGTACTTACATAGCATCACATAAGGGAATAACTTGAAAACAGAGTTGACACAATGTGTGTCCCACGTACAACAGCGTAGACACTGACTTCAAAATGAACAGGAAGTTCATTCTGAAATGGCTGTAAATTGAAATAGTGTGTCTAGTGACTTCTGTGGGGACGGAACCGGTCAGAATATGTTCTGACTCACAGCATATGCCATTAATTGCATGAAATCCTGATAAACAGATGGTTTTGCTGTGACGGGGGAACACACTAATGCTACCTGTCAAGATATTAATTAATAATGGAGGGTGACTAGATGTTTTTCTCACCAGCAATGAGAGGATGGATCACTAATAATAAATAACACTTTCCCACATACGGCTGCACTTCCTATTGATGTGTTCTGTGATTTTACTAGTCCAAGTAAAATTATTTTGTATTAATAACTTTGTGTAGATAATGTTAACATGTTAGCTTAATAAATATATTGATATATAGCAAGACATACGTTGATATACCAAAAATAATGAATAACAAATTGTCTTCAGTTTAGGAGACTCCCAACTCTAAAATGAGTGCCATCGATAGAATATGGGGGACAGAACACAGTTCATCAGCAAGTAACATATGGCAGTGAGTCAGTGTGGCAAGCCTGAGAGGAAAGGTCATGTAGAAAGGTCACAGGTAAACTAGGTAAGAGCAGAGCTCTTCCTTGCAGGGCTCCTCATTGGATACATACATTATGGATAAGAACACAGATGCTGTCTCTAATTTGCATTATTTACCCTACATACACCCTCAGCTACACTTACCTGTCAGCACCTGAGAGAGAGAGAAACACACACACACAAACCTGCTCCTGGGACTTGGGAAAGTAGTTAATGTAGTGTATAACCTTCTCCAGCTCTCACACCTTCTCTCCCTCTCTCAGATACACACAAACAGACCCAACTGAACTCATCCTTTATAACTCACAGCCAATATATATGCAGGCCAGTCATGCGCTCCAGCAGACACTCACTTGGTTGCACACATAATTCATGACCCCAAGAACTTGCTGCTCCCCAGCCTAGCTACCCTTCTCTGTGGCGCCTTGCTCACTGTAGGATCTATCTAAGGACAATCATCATGATGCAGCATTCTCTGTTGTGTATTTGCTTTTTTCTATCCCATACTGCTATGACGGACACGCTCAGACGATTCTCATAAAGATCTAAGGCCAGCCAATCTTTCTCCATCCCACATTTTTTACATAAGACACCTCTAAATTGGTTTCAGCATAAACTGCAACACCAAGGAACCTCAGAGGAACCGAGGGCAGAGGTGTCCTTATTAACCATGAACGCACTCTTGAATTTGCGTAACAGAAGCTTTCCTTGCCCTCTTTTTCATTTGCTTTTGATGCTAGCATAAGAAGTGGATGGAGCTGATCGTGCACATTCCTGACTGTGCCGCCTCCGGAATCTCGCCATCCCTCTTCCACGGCAAACAAGGAGTTAAAAAAACAAACAAACAAACTTTAGCATGTTATTGATAATAGAGTTTAATGCCAATTATACAGCTCTGACTTAAAGACCTTTGATCACGCGTGAGGCACAGATCTCAATGCACTTCCTGTGTGGACCTGGCACTCACCACTGATGAGCAGTAGGCCTTGCTTTGCTGTGGTGTCATTAAGTCACATTAATAGTCCAGCAAAAGTATGAGCGTAGTGAGAATTATGAAGAACTTGAAACAGAGACCTGCTTTTAGATCATCCAGCACAGACCCAGACTCTGGAGCCAAGTAACAACCCACGCTGGCCTTGCTGCATCAAACACGGGAAAGTGTGTGTGTGTGTGCTCATGCTTATGTGCTTATGTACATGTGTGTTTGTGCATGTGTGAGACAGAGAGAAGGAAAGAGAGGGAGAATATGTCTAGCAGTCTGGTTTCTTCATTGAACTCTTCTATAATTTCACCTACAAAGGACATAGAAGGTCTACAAATGCTACTGTCTGTGTGTAGAGTGTTACCCTGTGTTGTAATGAGTGTAAAACCTGTTTGCAAGCCTGCATTTTATTTAGTGTAGGATAAAAGTTGCAGACAGGTGATATGGCCTGGGGTCGTTAAGACACACAATAACTGTGTGGGAAACTAACCAGAAGATCTCACAAAGTGCAATATATTTAGAGCTACCATTTTTGTAGCTGGTAATTCTAGAAACCTTCTATTTACTTTGTCCAAACAGTCCTATTGCTGTTTCTGTTTATTTTTGCACACATATTTGTGTTCCATCACAGTTGTCCACCTGTATAATTTCCCTCCTTATCAAACAGCTACACCATGTAATTGTTTATGGTCTGTAATGGATAATGACCAAAAAGAATCAGATTAGATTATTTTAACTACTGCTGTACACTGAGCCTGACTACATATTTAAAACAGATTACTCTAGAATCATCAATATTTTTCTAGAATCCATCAGAGTTTCTAGAAACAGTCATCAGTGATTTCCAGTAATGTCCTGCATGGAAGGACGTATAGTTTCTGTGGCAGTTACTAAGTTATATTAAGACATATTCTTTTGCTTACTTTTGAAACTGTCTAGTTGACATGTTTTATGTAGTGAAATACAAACAGAAAAAACTTTGCTGTGCTGTCTTTTCTCACCATATAATTGGAACTCACTCTTTGTTTGTTCGCGATTGGTCCATCACGTACAGTGAAAATACTTCTTAGTCTAACGATGAGCTCTTTGGGGACTATAGAGCTGATGCATGCTCATATTGCATAGAGAGCATGTGTAATATAGGACAACTATGGTGGACATTATCTATGCTCCTCTCAAGCTGTTTTTATTCCATGCATCAATATTTGCCTTCATAGCAAAGTGGTCTATGGCTCCGATCTCCAAACTTTCTGGTGCAGTGCTGTACCTCTTCCAGGCGCTTTTTAATTGGTCCTTCAGTTGGTTTCTTGTCTTCCTGGGAGGTGCTGGCTGTGGTGAGCTTGGCTCTTAAATGTTTTCTCGGTGTTTCCTCTCCTTGGGCATTTTAATAAGATGGCCAGTGCAGTGTAGCATAATTGTGACCTTGATACGTTTACAGTTGATCTTGGCAAATGTCTGTAAATTCGGCTCACGATCTTGGCAGGTGACTCCAAAAATTATCTGAAGGCGCTCAATGTGGAACCTTTTGAATGCTTTGATAGGGTGGCTATAAAATACGCAAGCCTTCCAGCAATGGAGAAGTATTGTCATGAATATGTCTTTGACTGAGATTTTAGTGTGCAAATTGAGAACCTTGTTCTGGAAGACTCGGTAACCCGAGTTTGTTGAAAGCAACTGTTGCTTGTTTTTATTCTGTTCTGAATTTCAAGGTCAAAACTGAAGTTTTTTTTTGACAGGGTACAACCCAGACAGACACTTAAATGTTGGAACGACATGTAAAGATATTTTCTGAATGAAGAAAATGTGTGGCGATGGGGGTTGACGTCCATGGGCAAACAGCCAGTGGGATGTTTATGGCCACACCCATTGTAACATATGTAGTCCATCATAACAACTGTCAAGAAACACTGGAAATAGACTCTGGACATATCATCACTCTGGAACTCTTCTGAGTGTCTCAACATTAGAAATGTACCCATCAAATTTGTCCATAGATTTTCCATGAATAAATTGGGCAAATCAGGCAGTTAGGACTTTGAAGAGAACATCTTGATGACACATCTCATGCATCCTTTTGCATCTTTATGGTTTTTAAGGGTGGGCACAGCTTTTCATTTTGTAGTCATAGCGATAGATGGACTGTAGATAATGGGCATCATTTCAGAAGCTTAAATTTTACTTTGTTTGGTCTGGGTGTTTGTTATATTGTTAACTACCAACAGATGTTGTTCCTCAAGTGTAGTGCCAGAGCAGAAGTGCAGCAGCCCTACAGAGCAGAGGTGACTGCCTCTCGGTAGGCACACTTCCCAATGTTAGTGTAGTGCTACTTCACAGTGAAGAGGCGAGTTTCAGCTGCAAGCGAGAGAGTAGGATGACCGGTCTGCCTCCGCCAACACGCTGCTCTTTCAGCAAGGCTCAATGCTTTAGGCTTCATCTTGCCAGATTCATCCACAAGGTGTGGGTAATGGCTGGCATGGGATATCCCCACAGACGTGCCCACACTCCTGTCTGCGCCAGGTGCTGCTTTCAGATGCCCTGTCACATTAGCCCTGCGGTCCTCGGACATCCAGTTGCTGTGCCATGTGGAGGCCTGATAGCGCTAAGAGTGATGGAGAGGACACGTGCTGACGAGGAACGGTTTAAACACAGGTTGGCGAGAAGGGGCTAACATACGCTAGAGCGCCTGTAAGTGAGAGACTTCAAAGCAGATGCAAATAAGCATGCATCTTACCTCCAGCTACAGTACTGCAGCAGAAGTTACCACTTGTGCACCCTGTGGTATGTTGCCCACAAACACACACATACACACGCACATACACACACACACGCACATACACACACACACGCTCATACATACACACGCACACACACACGTGTAGATGCTTAATATACAGAGTAAATTAAACACTTTTTAGCAAAGAAGGTATATATATATATATATATATATATATATATATATATAAACACAGATAGATAGTTTTATATAAAGTGTTTATATAAATATATATATATATATATATATGTGTGTGTGTGTGTGTGTGT
>JAOXYF010000017.1:5792507-5810507 GCA_028565775.1 Sternarchorhynchus goeldii
CACTAGTAGTATGGGAGCTATAGGAGAACATACTGAGTAGCACTAGTAGTATGGGAGCTATAGGAGAACATACTGAGTAACACTAGTAGTATGGGAGCTATAGGAGAACATACTGAGTAGCACTAGTAGTATGGGAGCTATAGGAGAACATATGGGCAATTCTTCTTCATTTATAACTCCTTCTCTTTTCATGGCTAGGTACTCCTCCTTTAAAAGGACTGAATGGTGAAAGCAAAGTGCCATGACATTGTTAGCCATTCTCACTGTCCAATGTTTTTTGAAAAGTGTTATTAATCAGAAAGTAAAGCCTTTTTTTAGACTAAAATAACAAGCAAAGCTCTCTCTCTCTCATACTTTCCCACTCATCTTCTTTCTTCTCTCTGCCCTTTCGATAACACTGTTTCTTCAGCCAATTCTTCTTTTAATGGCGAATACTGTAAAAGGTCACATTAGAAACCAGCTAAACAACTGCACAAGAATTGTGATGATCCCTGTGGAGAAATGAGAGGGAAATAAGGAAAGATGCTGTGTGTGTGTGTGTGTGTGTGCCTGCACAGATGTAAATTGCTGAGGAGAGTGAGAGAGAGAGAGAGAGAGAGAGAGAGAGAGAGAGAGAGAGAAATGTAGAAGTGCACAGACAAAAGTAGAACAAAGATATAGGGAAGGTTATGTCATCTGATTGTCCATCATATTTCTGACATTCCAACACCTCAACAAACTATCCTCCCTCCTAATATCCACCGTTTCCAGGTTTGTCCATTTCCTTGATGTATAAAAAAATCCATGCCAAAGGTTAATAATATGCCCTGGGGACAAGGCAGGCTTTTGTCCTGGTAGCAACCTGAATCACAGTGATCATTCCCAGTTCCTTTGGGCATGGTAGAGGGGGCAATTATGGCCTCGTGCCTGGAACTGCATCACTATGGGGCCCATTAGCAAGCTAATAGCGTGGGCTAACTGTACTTCAGAGCTGCACCAAATGGTAATGAGATGCCCGAGGGTTCATCAAAGACGTCTCCTTTTGTGCTGAAAGATCTCTCTGGTGTTAGTTTAAGTGATATGCATAGAGACCCATCTTGCTGATGAGTTGCACTACAAAGTGTGATGGAATATTCAATTCAAACTATGATGATCACAAGAAAGTTTCCTGGGGGACAGAGGGGCGGTATGATGTTTCTTGTTTTCTTACATCAAAAGCTTTTGCCAGGTGCCATCAGATCAAAGATGTGATTGAATCTTGGGGGGGGGAAAGTGGCATGATTCAGTGAGTTACAAAAGAAAGGAACAGTTTTGTTTGTTTTGAACTTGGCAAGCACGATCTGCTGACAAATGGAAGAAGGCATATAACTCCTGCCCAATTCAAAGGTGAGTGAGTGGCTGTTCTTTGAATATGACCATGTGCTCCTTGTGTGCTCTCCACTCTCAGCTGCCAAGGTATTTATAACACACACTTCTGCAGTTTGACTTTGGGATTGTGGCCAAAGCATTGAGTCAGAGTCACCTTGGCTTAAGCTGTCATGTTGAAAGAGGGGCAGGTACTTCAACTTGTGTAGCTGTTATAAGGGTGTAACTACGGGGAGCCATACGGAGAGCTGAGGTCAATTAAAGGTCTCTGTCTTTCTATTTGTACCTTAACAGAAGTTTATTACCATGCTGTAGACCAGTGGTGCTATTCTGGGTTATACTCTCAGCTGCTCTGCAGGAGAAGAGTGGGGCTCAATCCCACATGTGGATGGAGGCCAGAAGGTGAGAAAAGAGGATTTACAGCAGCGTCGGTCGTGGTGGATGAACCTCAAACTCCTACCCCCTTGTCCAGGCTTTTCATCTGACAGTCAGTCCTGCATCGTGGCCTGCCTGCAGTGGCATGCCCCTCCTACACGAGGTCTTGCAGCCCTTTGACACTCCCCCTCACTTTGCTAGGGGCATTAGCTGATGGGCATGGGAGGGTTAGCCAGTTTAATTAACCTCAGGTGCTGGGTTTGTGGAGTCTCACTGGGCTGGGAAGCTGTCCAGACTCTGAGCAGAGGACTCATAAACCTGACACTACCATGTCTTGCACCTTCCTGGTAGGACTCATCACAGATTAATGAAGAGAGAGGGCACATGCTGCATGCACAATGTCTGGATCGTTGTCAAATGTGCATTATTAATATTGTTGTAGTTAGTTACATCTGCACTGGGGATTGTATAAAAGTGTAGGCACTGGGCAGATATGTGCTTATTATTTGTGTTCCTTTACTCCAACAGTTAAATGTGATTTGTTGAAGTTGTAGGGTCTCATTACAGAAACATTTTTGGATGGTTGTGCAAGATAAGATCACCCAATCATTCTGCTTAGATACATCCTGACATCTCTGTGTCATAATGTGTGATTGGTTTACCTGAGAGTAGATCCCAGAACATTTCACCCTTTTAGATATTGTGTGTATTGGAGAAAATATGAAAAATCTAATATTGCTAATTTGCAAGCGATCATTTGTGATGTTTTTTGTGATCATTTGTGATCAACCCCTTTCAAAAAATCTATGCTACAAATATGATACAGCTTTTAAATGTTCAAGAGCAGTTCAGCTTTTAAATGTTCAGCGATTGAAAATCACTTTTTCAGACTAATGATTAATAATGCTTTATCCCATGTTTTGGTAGGACGCTATAACAATGTTCAAACAGTGAACGGATTTAGCAAAAACTTGTACCACATTTAAGTGTAACCCCAACAAGACTCTCTAGCACAGCTCTCAGTGCCGCTTTCACTTCTCTTTGTTTATATAATACTTGAAAGTAGTTCTGTAAATGTTTGAACTCAAAATTAGATCTTGTTTTTTTCATGCTATGCAACATTTTCTAATTGATTAAGCACTATAATTGACATTCAAGACAATTTAAAACTGTGAATCTGACAAAACAAAAACACCATCGCTGTTTGCATACATGTTTTCATAACAAGTTGCCAAACATGCAGAACTTTTACCCACCTTTCCCTTTGATGAACGTCTGGTTTGCAGTGGGTTCAACAAACAAACAGGCCATTTGTTCTGTGGTGCAGATCGCTGAAAACGAGCCCTACCTGTAGAGAAGGTGAAAGTGAGTGCAATCCTCATTATATGCGACAATCCAAAAACAGCAGGTTTCTCATGCAATCCATGTTCCTGAATATTATCAAGATGAAACATGAGCTACCGTACATCTATAATGGGCAAAAAATATTGTTGGTTGTTGGGGTCTGCGATATGTCAGTATGATATATGATATACCAATAATGTTTCTTACCAAATTTTACAACTTCGGCTTTCATGTGTTTTTTTTTGTCTAAAGTCCAATATTAAGCAGTCGTTCCCCCCTTGTGGTGTAGTAAACCGCCATGCATAAGAGATGAGGCCTGTGTGGGTCATATTCACAGGTCGTTAGGCCAGGCTGCATTATTCATGCTGTTGCCATGGAGATGTGCCCCTCCTCGACAGGAGCAACCTGTTGATGAGACTGTTCAGATGGGTGTGCCCGACAGCCAGTGGCTCCCCTATGCAGGAGGCCCCCGCTCTCGATCTCTGTGGGCATGCCCACTCCCTTAACTGTAGGCTGCCTGGAGGGGAGAGTTCTGTTCTTTCTCACCATCAATCTTTCCCTCCACTCTGCCCTTGAGGGGTGTTCTCTAAGACCCTGCTTCTGTGTATTATCATTCCATCTGTGCTGTACCTCCACCCACCCCCCCCACTGCAGTTTCTTTAGTGCCAGTGTCTCCTCTGCTCCAGGCGAGTGTTGTAACATCACATCTGTCCTCTTGGAGGGGACCGCGAGGGCGGAGCCAGTGGACGGAGGGGTGGAGGAACGAGGGGTGGGATTAAACGGACGCTGAAGTGAGCCGTGGCAGCGTGCAGGTGTCCGGCTTAACGAGCTCTATGAGCGGCTCTGCTCAGAGGTTAATTTGCTCTTCGGTGCCATACGCCTGCCGGACCTCTCCTGAGAGGGAGACGGAGAGATACAGAAAAAAGAAAAAGAAAGAAAGAAAGGGAGAGAGAGGGAGAGAGTGAAAGAGAATTCACATTCTCTTTTGGGATCAACGTTGACGGCTGGTGGAGAAAGTGTCAGATATAATGTGGAAGTCTTTCATCACTCTTTTCCCATTTCATTGTTACACTCTGTAATGTCTATGAGGTATTCAAGACTAGCTTTAACCATGACATCATTTTATCTATACGCTTTCTTGTGGCCGCGCCACAAAACACGCATTAACCAAAAAGATTTTTAAAAAAAAGCTTATTCACTTTTGAGTGGCATTAATAATTGATGAGGAATGAGAATATGCATATGTGTGACAATTATTTATTAGACTAGTTTGGCAGGAGAAAAATAGGAAATGTTCCAATAATGACATCCTAATTATAAACCATCTGAAAACCATATCATAAGACAACAAAAGAGATTTTTATTCTTATCATGTTATTACGATCATTACTGTTGATAAGATAATGTATGTAATATGTGTGTGTGTGTGTGTGAATAGCGATCTGTGTCATTTCATTGGTCAGCAAAACCAATGGAGGCTTCCCTTTCATTATAAACTCATCAGACCCACTGCGATCTCAGCTCAACTTCTCAGCCATGACCACAGCTGCCTCAGCACTGAGAACTCACTCAGCACGCCCTGCTATCAACTCCTCAAGCTTTAGATCTTCCTGAGCACATGCCATTTCTCCATTCCCAGCATTTGCACACAAATTCATGTCTTCTTTAAAGACAGACAGAGTGATTATGTCAACGTTAAGCCAATTTAACCAAAGGAACGGAGCTGATCCTTTTCTTAACACACTGGCCACAGTATCTTTTCTAATACCTTCCTCTAGTCTTTGATTGCTTGTCTTCTGGTGGCCTCCACATTTCAGTTCAGTGGGAGTACATGGGAAATAATTATCTTTTTCACATGTGTTTAGGATACGACTACAGGTTAATTGTGCAGGCTAATATTTTCATGGTTGTGATAACCCTAGGCTCCATGCCTGCACCTGTAATGCATTAAGCTTGTGTCTTGCTAGTTATAATGAATGCCTGTGTGTGGGCAACTCTGATATCCAGGTTCTCCTTTCACATTTGTAGACTGTTTCCTTTTTTCTATCAGTTTCTCTTCTGAATTTTTATGTGTATTAATACATTTCTTTGTTTACTGGCAGGCATGCAAGCAAGAATTTTCAGCACAAACTACTGTATATCACTTGTGAGTTTCGAATGTTTATTCAAAGTTGAAAATACTACTCTAGGCTTCATTGTGTCAAATAGACTATTTAAAATGTATTGACTGAATAAATGACTTCATTTGCACTAGATTTCAGACTATATTTTCAGCAAAAAATAAACTGATAAACAAAGTTGAAAAAAAAAAAAAACTTCACAGGGCTGGTATGGGGATTCTATGGCCCACATAGATCCAACACCCTTAGACCTAATCCATCATATTACCCAAGGTCATGACCGAACAAACATCAGGAGAGCAGGAATGATCCCGACCTGTGCAGCAGAGACAATGGTAATGACAATGGTGAGCTGGGTGTTGAGCCTCCAGCTGAAATGCTCTGTTGATAGAATGGAATGGTCTTCCGGATACTCAGTCAGCTGCAGACCTCAGCCATGACTACAGACTCAAAGATGCATCTGTGGTCACTGTGGAGTTCCTTAGGTACCTCCAAAGAACCCCTTGACTTGTTGCTCTGCCATTGTGGCCGTGAACTGGTCCAGGACCTCAAGTCTTAGCCTACTTAGTGGAGTAGCTTCTGTAGTGAATTTGAACTCATGCACTGGTTACAAAAATACACAAGTAGCTTTGTGTCAACCTAGCCAGTAGAATCTCAGCCACTTCAGCATCTTGCTTATGTTGAAGTGTACCATGCCAGCTGGCCCATGCATTGCACCCACCACAATCCTATGCAAACTGCGTGGCGCTAACAGCTGCCACACATGCAGGCCAGGTACTGGTTCCTCCCACACATGATACAGTGGCCCGTTGTGTACGTATCCACAGGCTGTCCCAGCTAGCACAAAGTACTTTAGCAGTGGACCCATGTGACGTCAGGTCTGCCCAACATGTTTTCATCCTGCTTGGAACCACCTGTCCACCCTGTGCACTTCATCTTTTCCTCGGTGGAGCTCCTCGTTACTCACCGCTTCAGGGCCAGTGGCACTGGGGGTGACAGGTGCGGTAGCAGCACTCCTTTTAGCCAACTCTGCTTTCTCCTCAATGTGCAAGTAGCTAGAAAAGCATCAGCATCACCACAATCATTCAGCATCACATTGGATGCAGTTACTCCTACACTGTTGTGATCCACTTTGTGCCTTGACCCTCAAGCCCCCTAAACTGCATGAGCCCAGTTAATGAGACATGATCAGTATAGAGGTAAGGGTGGAACTGATGCAGCCCGGCCACGACAGCCAGAATCTCCCTACTTGATACACAGTAATTGCACTCTGTTTTTTTTTTCAAGCACTGACTGTAGTAGACTACGACCCTAACAGCCCGTCTTGCATTGTAAAAGGATGGCACTTACGCAGTCATGGAGTCCGAGTACATGATGAACATAGAACATGTCAGCCCCACTGTCTCACAGTGTTCCATTGGAAAGCAGAGCCCTCTTTGCTGGGTGTTTGTGCATCATGAAACGCTGGTAGTGCAAAGCCAAGCCCATTAACTTCCATAGTTCACCAAAACTCCGCAGCAAGGGCCATCTCTGCACCCTGTCCTCTATTACTGATCTGTTGCTACAACAGCCTCACTCACGATGTGTTCCAGGAAGAGTGAGGTTGCACTTTTTGGATACAGCAGTGGTTTTCTGCTGCGGTTTTCTGTCTTCATATCCTTGAACATCTCTGCAGGTTTGTGAATGCATGCTTGAACATGGGTAGACAATGCACTGATCCTCGGGGAGACCAGTGAGAACTCACTCCATCAGATGCACGAACATGGCTTGTGCGTTACAGAGCCCAAAGACCATCACCATGAATGACCAAAGTCCAGCATGTAGCATGTACATTATATTCTCTTGGCCATCTGTAGTGAGTACCAGTTGTCAATATCTGTGCCACAGATCCAGCGAGATGAGCTCTGCTGAGCCAGCAAGCTGATCCAATGCAGGTATGAGTTTGGCTTTGTGACAGCATCATGTGACCAGTAATCCTGGCAGAAGTATCAGCTGTTATCCTTCATCTTTGCCAGGACCACTGGCACCTGCCCAGCGACTGTTTGATGGCTCAGTGACTCTATTTCCTCACTTTCTGACAGTCTCTTTCTTAGCCAATGGAAGCCAGTGGGAACTGTGGAATCGGTGCAGTATCATGGGTGTCTATGCTGTGATGTACTGTCGCCATGGAGAATGAGGGCCACATTGCCAGGCAGCCTTGATGCCACCACTAGCCACTGCAGACAGCTTTACTTGCCTCTTCTCTAAATCTTCTAGAGATTGAGTGTGACCCTGGTCACTGAAAGGACATCCAAATGAACATGCTTGCATCCTCTATAGGTGTGACCCAGAATTTGGCACTTGGCTCAGACCCCCCCCCCCCTTAACAAATGAGAGTCACTTCCTCCGTCTCTCATCCAGTTGGCTGTCAGTGATAGACTTTAGTTGTAGAGTTATCAACTCATGTGGTGTTCTTGTTGTGGGAGATCACACCTGGTTGTAGCAGTAACATGAATGAGCCAGTGTCAGTGAGGCAGTGTCCATCTATGCTTGCTGATTTCTTTCTAGTTGTGGTATCAACAGTGAGGGTTGTTATTTCCGGAGACTCCCCGCCCCTCACTGAGCAGCCCCGCCCCCAGTTTCCCACCTGCTCACTGGTATTTACTGGCACAATGTTTCCTCTCACACCGGTCACACCATCGCAGCTCGCTTGGTCCTCTCAGCACGTCATCTCCTCCTCGCTCCTCTTTGCTTCTCACCACATAGCACACCCTGTTTGGTGCTGCACCCATAAGTCTAGGAT
Source organism: Sternarchorhynchus goeldii (assembly GCA_028565775.1). NCBI lineage: Eukaryota > Metazoa > Chordata > Actinopteri > Gymnotiformes > Apteronotidae > Sternarchorhynchus > Sternarchorhynchus goeldii. Next base: position 5,800,473 of record JAOXYF010000017.1, read on the forward strand.
GAGTTCTGCCCCCTCCGCCTTAGTAGTGGCTGTTTGGAGGCTGACGGGTACCGGTGAACTTCACATGCTGCCTCAGCTTGTCTGGAACACTAAGGCAGTGTTGCAGCAATAACTATTACTGTGGAGCCTTCTCAAGTGCCAGCCATGCTTACTGAACCATTGTGCCGAGTTCCAATGCCAGCAGACCATCTGCTCTCCCTTCAGCCTGTCCCTCTCTGGGACCAGCTGCCTGACTGACAGTGCTGCCGGTAGCTGCCCGCAACATTGCTGGTGGGTTGTGGTCAATGCTGTTGAGTTGCCATGTTGTTCTGTTGACAGACCCTCTACACCTCGTGGGTTTTGCTCTCGTGTGCCAAATATTGCTTTTTCACACTGATGGCCGTCATCCAGTTATGATGAAAGGTGATCGCTTGCAACTGTGCTGAGTACAGCTCCCAGGTACCTTTATCAGTGTAGGATAGCAGGCAGATGCATGATTCCTCCTTCAACACGAACGAGCCAGGTCTTGCTGCTGAGCCTCACCATGCTCCTTCCTTTGTCTTCTTTCCCAACCAGCTGCCTTGGTTGGCTGGACCCATCCAGCAGGGGGCAGGCAAAACACTCAGTACTCAGTACTCCTTGGTAACAACATCCCACTTCTGACACCAATGTAGTGACAGCTCAAAAGAAGACCTGTGGAATGAAAACAATCTCTCTTCATTGCAATTGTAGTCTTTAGAAAGACTTCGACAGCAAACAGAAAGGAATTAACATAATGGGAAAAATGGTGAAAAGTTAACTAAAATGCAAGTACAACACGAGGAAGGTAGAACATTTTGAGGGAGGTAGATTCACTTTATCCAGGATAAAAACACAGATTTACAGTACTCATGAACAGAATAATAGTTCACACACAATTCAGCTATTCAGTGGCTGCATTTAAACATTCAACATATCTAAAAGTCTGTGGAATAGCTACAAGGCAGTTACAACATGGGGAATCATATTGGGTTCCACTTTCTCCAGTATGAAAGCATGAACATCAAAAAAAGCTCATGAACAGGACTCAGCATTCACTGAATCAAATTCATCGATCTAAGGTAACTAACACAGCTAAGTTAGTAGGCTAGCTGATTTTTTTAGACACACACACACACACACACACACACACACACACACACACACACACACACACACACACACACAGAGAGCTTATTATTGACCATTGCTGTATCATTTCTGAGCACTGTTGGAGAAGATAACAGAATAGTTTGCAAGATAGTAGACTTCTAGAAATCGAGACATTTTTCTCGATTAGAAATTTTATTTTTCTTTAGCTGTAATTTCAAGTTTAGGTCTTTTTTGTCAAAATATTTTTTTTATATTTTGGAACTAGATGTTTCTTCTGGTCTGTGATGCAACACATCACTACGGCAACACAATGCAAACATGCAACACAACAATGGGAGAAGACTACAAGATAAGCAGAAAATACAACATATACAACATAAAATATAAAGAACAGTGGTAGACTGGGGATAAATCACTGTAACAGCATACTATATCCTGTGTTAGAGCACAGCACAACATAATTATCTGGTTTAAATTGCAGATGACTATGCAATGGTGTGCAATAAGAGTACATGTTCACTTGGGGTGGGTGATTGGATGAGTCCTGACAGTCCTGGTGCTTATGGAAAGATGCTTGATTAGTCCAGGTGGCTGAGAGGGTCAGGGTGGGGCAGCGGTGTGATAAGTGGTCAAACTGCCTCAGGGTAGAAGCTGTTGTGGAGTCTGGCAGTAGGGGCATGGATTCCCTAGTACCTTCTGTTGGATGGCATAAAGCTGAGGAGCCTGTGAGAGGAAAGGAAGTTTCATCCTCAATACTGCTGACCTTGTAGAAAGTAGCACTTAGTGGGAGTGTAGGAGGTGTTTTCACAATCCATTGTAGGAGTTTGCATATCCCATACAAAATTGTAAGACAGATGGTCAGGAGAAGGAGGTTCTCATCCTTCTGATTGTTTCACTGCAGAACAATTATGTATAAGCAGCATGAACCACTGTGGACTGAACATGCAGCCCCAGAGGACTCCTGTGTTCAGTTTGATGGTCCCATACCAGGAGGTCTAGGTTCCAGTTTGTGACCAGGTTCAAAAAACACATCATAATGATTGTTGTGGGTGCTACAGGTCTTTAATCATTTAGTTTGAACACAGACCAGCTCTGATTTATTTGAAACTGGAATAACGTTCTGCCCTTTAAATCATACATAGAAATTGTTGAATAGATGTTTTATAGGTAGATTATAGTTGGTAGATTTTGAAAAACAACTGCCTGACTCAGGAAGATGTTGAAGATATCTGTACACATCTGCTAAACACCTTGCCAGGTGTGTTTACAGGACCAGAAGCTTTTTGGGTTAGCTCTAGACAAACTTTTCCTGACATTTTTTGCAGTCAGATAAACTATTTGGTCAGGGGGGGGTGTGGCTTCTTTACTGACTTGTTCTGCCCTTTAAATCATACATAAAAATTGTTCAGTGTGTAGGGGAGGAAGGCGTCTCCATATCAGAGAAGTGATGACATACTGTTGTCAGTGATGCCGTGAATACCCTGCCCTATATGCCTTGGGCCTCTGGTGTCAAGAAAATGTCAATGGATTCTTTGTGCGTGGTTGGGTTTTGCCTCTACGATAGCATGGGGTAAAGTAGAGTATTTCAGTAAGAAGGGCTACCTTGTGATTTGACCTGACTGTTCAGGCGTTCATGCAACTTGCAGTCATCCGTGGATTTTGGTTAGCATATGTGATGATTTTGAAAGAATTCATATCATCTATGCACTTGCCGATGAAGCAAGTCAAGGAAGCAGTGAATTCAATATGGCCCTTGTACGTGGCAGAATATGTTCATGTTCAAGATGGTTCTGAAGTGCAGCAGCGGCTCACAGTGCAATGGCTATACGCTCGAATGAACATAACAAAGTTGTGGTCCGAGCAGCTGAGGTGGATGCCGGGTGCTGCCTGTTTATTCAGTCTGAATGTTGGTGTAAACAAGGCCCAGTGTATTTACTCCATGTGTTGCCCAATGAGCATGCTGGTAGAATTTTGTTAGCACTGACTTTAGATTTGTCACCAGCTGCAGTGAAAAACATGTTTGGGTGTGCTATTAATAGATTAAATTATATAGAGTTATAGAGTTCATTCGGCTGTTCTTTCATGTTTGTTCCTATGGTCAGCATGTTACAGTAATTGTAACATTGTTTCACCAATGTAGTAACACCAATGATGAGTAGTAACTGAGAAGTAACAAACTAAAGCTGTAACTAAAGATTACATTCCTGCATCATTCATTGTTGATGAAGACACACTGACTACTACAATGGTTCTTACAAGAACATCTGTTTTGTTTTTGTGATGTGCAGTTAGCCTGGCTAGTTGAATGGCTGCAACTGGAATTCTGATATTGAAAGATAAAAACACAGCAGTCCCTCAGTTTATCCAGGGTAGATAGCTGTAGTTTGGGATTATTGTTGAGGGTACAAATGTTGTGCAACTCAGTGCACAAAATCATGCAGACATGATAATGTACACATCAAACAACAAAAAAAATTATAATAAAGAATAAACATTTCACTTTAGTGACTTTGATTGTGACATGGTTGTTTGTGCCAGACGGCTGATTTGAGTATTTCAGAAACTACTGGTTTTGAGTATTTCAGAAACTACTGGTTTTTACATGCAGCAATCGTTTGATTTCACATAGAATGCTGTGAAAAACAAGCCAGTGAGCAAGCCAATGGCTGTGATAACTTAAATAACCAGTGCTTACAACTGACAGAAAAGGATCTCATAGCATGTCAAACCTTGACAAGCAAAACATCACTTCTGTTAATCTGAGAATCCAGTTTTTAATGTGAAGATTTTGTGTGGTTAAAACCTTAGTTTTGTGGTTTTCCTGATCCTCTGTGTTTTGTTTTTTTTCAATCGTTAGTTTCACCTGTTGTGTTTTCCCTTGATTTCATTTGGTATTTAATCCTCGTTCATTTTAGTTCTGGTTACTGGTCATTGATCTGTGATACGTTGTTTTGGAAATTCTCACCCCTGTCTCTTCTTCAAGTTTTTTTTTATCCTCAGACCTGTTTTGTTTCTGTTTGTGTTCTCATGGTATGTTCTGGTTTTTGCGACCCTGGACTGCTCAGCTGACTCTGTATGTATTCTAATGTATTTGCCCTTAATAAATCTCTCTCTTCTCAGCAAATGCATCCGTCTACCCACTGAAAAATGTTGCCTGGTGTGATGAATCTTGATTTTGGCTGTGACCTGCAGATGGTCAGAATTGGAAAAATGGCATAAATAACAGGCTGATGATGGTGCTGAAATGGTTGCCTTGACACACATAAGGCCCCATAATACTATATACTAACAATACTGTAATAATAATTTTAATGGCAGAAGTATTTAAGTATAGCTACTGAGCATGTGTATCTCTTTATGGTCATCATTTGATTTATCTGTTTTGTAACTTTCCTGCATTTTCCCACCATGTATCAAAATCCTCTAAAACTGGTTCCATGACAAATGAGTTTTATGTATTTTTTTTGTGTAAGTAGTGTCCCATTCACAAAATCTGGATCAGAAAGAGGACCCTTTGGGTGTGGAAGCAAAAGGGATTCACAGTGTTAATGTTAGTGTCTAATCAATGGAAAGTATAGTGATATAAAATTTATTTGCTTTTTACCTGTCCTAGGTTGGCCCACCCGGGGGCAGCAGAAGGAGGTGGTGGAGAGATGCTTGTTTGGTGAACAGGAGAAAGGCTGCTCCTGGTAACCAGTTAAGGGAGGCTAAAATTGGTGCACCGGAAGGTGAGTGATCACAGGTGCAGAAGATATTAAATGAAGTGGCAAAGGAGGTGATGCAGGGCTAAGTGATAAGGGGAAAAAATAATAACCATACAAGAGAAAAAATGGACTGTTCAAAATCTTTTCTATACATCAATAACTTTTTGGTTTTGAACTCACTTTTGAATCAGATTCACATGCAAATTACTTTTGAAGTCAATAGGGCTCAATAATTTAAGTTGTCTAAAAACATAGCGCTGAAACCAAACGTTCTCAATGCTGGTAAAGGAATAAATCATGTTTTAAGTCTTCTTGCATGTTTATCATTTAAATAAATTTAATATTTGACAAAACGGTATGGCACACCAGCAATTTTTAATGGCTAAGCATTTTATTTTTAATATTTTGCCATATGTCTTAAAATACATTAGGCATGATTAGCCAAAATGGCAATCAAAAGTATTGTTCCCTCCGGTGATGAAAATATTATTCCCTGTCAAGCATTTGATGGCACGATGTTCAGTGTGGATTTTCGTGTACTGTCCTTTGACTCTTTTAATTGCAAGCCCAGCAGGAAGGAGTCCAACAGCTTTTTCAAAGCTTTGGAAAACTGATTAATATCTTTTTATTTAATTAAAATAACCTGCATAAAAGTTATCATATATCTGATCCAGCCATCCTACTAAAATGGTACACCAATGTTTGAAGCAATGTCATGTCATGGTGATGAGAATCTGAAACTCAAATGGAAACGTCAGAGTAAAGTACCTTGGCACCGTTTTTATATATATATATATATATATATATATATATATATATACAAGATGCTTCCAGTAAGATAGTGAAATAAAAGAGTAGAAATATCAAAATTGTACTGAAGTACATAAGGCTTCCAGAGAAACAGGACATTTTGGACAGAGGTCCTTCATTAGCTGTGCAAGCAAAGTGAAGCACTTTGAAGCACTTTGCTTGTACAATTGATGAAGGACTTCTGTTTGAAATATCTTGTTTTTTTGGAGACCTTGTGTACTTCACTACAATATTTCCGCTCTCTTATTACACTATACTGCAATTACTTACCTGGAATCATCTTCGTGTGTGTGTGTGTGTGTGTGTGTGTATGGCAGATAAGTTTCCTCAAATCATTCGAACTGTCTGACATCGTTGGCTGAGAAAAATTAGGCTGAGAAAAATAAGTAGACTTTCTTAATCAAAGAATTAACAGAGTTCTAGCTACATCTGAATAAACTGAATGAATATAGAATATTATGTCTATACCTAAACCATTACAGGGTTTGGACCCAAATATTGTGTTTTGTATTCACTTGGTTCAAAGGAAAGTCATTCTTTTGTTTACATATTGTCTATGCTGCACACATTATATCCATTGCAAAACCTGGGATTTGTACCTGACAGATGCATCACATATCATAGAATTTTATTTACTCATTTATTTGTGGAATAGACTTTTGCCACCAAATCTAGAACACCAACCAAATCAAGAACACCAACCAAATCCAGAACAACAACCAAATCCAGAACAACAACCAAACTTGACAACAAAATCTCCGTTGCTGACCTGGTTTTAGCTGGCTCACAAAGTAAAACACTGACATGTTCTTTGATTGCAACACTAAACAAAGATTCCCAAAATGAGCAAAAGTACTCTACTCCCCTTAAACATGGGCGATTCATTATCCATCACTGATATATTGTCCTGATACAATGTGTTTTTGTGGACGACAGAATAATAAGTAATATGCAATCAGATCATTCCTGAAAGAATTTTTGTCTAGAGCAGCTCTGTAGCAACCTCTAGAAGACCATGTTAATAAAATCTTCAAGATCCTGAAGAGCTTCAGTTCTGGAAGTGGCATAATAATCACAGGAGAAACCAGAAATGTCAATGCCCAGTGGCAGACACTGCCATTAAGGGCGCAAGGCTCATCTGGTTCAAAACTATTCCGAAATCAGACTCTTCTGAAAACTTTGAAACTATCACACTGCTTCAAAGAAAACGCACTACTTCCTACAGACTCGCTGTATTCCTCATTTCTCGTTTCTCAAAGCCCACGTCAAGCGTGATGGTTATGCCTCTGCACAGACATGCTGCTTATCCTATAGTGACTAAAACCACTGTGAGCAAGACCGTTAAACCTTGTACCTGTCTTAGAAGATCTCAGTTATGTAGATAATTTGTTTACATGTCTTATATCCAGGCTGTCACTGTTAATGTTCAAAACTGAGAGAGAGAGAGAGAGAGGGAATCAACCATTTATTCATTAAAATACAAATTATATTATGAACTTTCTATTTCATAGAGCTGTATAGGGTATTTTAAGTATAGTGATTAAAGTATAGCTTGTCTTAAACTTATAAAGTTAGAATTATTGCTTTGGCTATGACATACAGTGTCATATTCACCGTCTCTATACATTGCCAGTCAAGCTGGGAGAAACTATGACTGTGTGAAATATCTTGAAGAGCAGCGGACCACCGCTCAAGCAGTAAATAAATATTTGAAATTCGTTCTTCTCACAGATATGCCCTAGGCGGCAGCCTGAGCCAGGAGCCGCGTTACAAGCTCGTGAGTTTGTAACTCTGTGGTGCAGCTGTGTAAACAGGGAAGAGAAGTGGAAATCTTTTGATGAAGAAGTTTCTAAGAGAGATTTACCCACGACTCGCCACACAGCATCAAAAGATATCACAAACACAACCCAATACACACTACAACATTAAGAGTATTAGCCAAGATAAAACTTTCAGAAATACTCGAGTAACATCTTTCTTTAAATCTTATTTCAAATGTTATATATTTATATATATTTTTTTACCTTTGTGTTGACTTTTATATATGTTTCAAACATTTGTGTGTTAATATAAACTCTGAATCTTCTAAACTTGTATTCCATTTGCCTTACGGAAATAATAAAATTAGGTAGGTTGATTTCATGCTGCAACAGCTGTACACAATTGCTATATATGTGTTACCATTACAATAGAATTTAACTGCACATTCCCATGAAATTCACTCTGACTCAAGTCGGCCGTTAGCGGTGTGGATGGTGGATAGAGAGCAACTCCATGAATGTGCCCCATGTGTGTACTGAATCTGCTGACTGACAGACCAGTTAGCATGGCCTGCACTTGGCAGAAGTCCACAGAGCTGGTGCGACTGCCAAGACGATCGTCTTGACAGTCGAGCTCCTCCACCCCGGACCCGTCTAGGGTGCAGATGGTAGCATGCTGAGTTGTTGTTGTTTTTTTTTTCCACCAGACCAGACAGTCTTTTTTTTTTTTTTTTATTAGTGTGGACAGAATAGAAAATAGCACAGATAAAAGGATGCTTTGAATGTAAACATAATTTATAGTCAGGACCAATTAAAAGAAGGTGAGGTCAGATAGTGGCATTGATTTGAAGTGGAATCCCAGTGGACCGTCCAAATAGTGGCATTTCCATTGAAGTCTCTGTTGTAGGTCTTTTCCTGTGGATGCTGCATTGTAGTTTCTGTGATGAATGACACTCTGGTTCACCTCCCCTGCATGAAACAGCCATTGTGGTGACAGAACTCCAGCAAGCATTCGGCAAGTGTTCCCAGCAGGAACTTGGGTGTGTGTGTGTGTGTGTGTGTGTGTGTATGTGGGGGGGGGGTGTAATATCAAATTATTGTGATGCAATATTTTGACTATATGAAGTACATGTGAATTACACCTTTGACCCTCCTAATGACCTTCCATGGATGCCCAGCTGAAATGACCTGCTGTTTTGAAGGAACATTAATTTTAAGGTATAATGGATCCCATCAGCCACTGAACCTGATTTGTTAAGGTTTTTTTTTTTTTTACACCTCACTACCCAACCTCTTAATACAATAACTCTCATAACTTTATATAACACCTGTCTCCAATGGCTCCCAAAGCCATAATCCTTAAATATGGTCTCTGGATGATGAGTAGGTAAATGTGCACAGTGTAATAAAAGGGGTTGGATAGCATAGTTATTCTGTACATTTGATAATGACAGGCTGATAATTAGCGTTCACCAGAATAAAATATATAAAGTAGTTAAGGATATTTAAGTAAGCAAATAAGTGCTTACTTCCTGTGCTGACTGAATATGTTTTTATTATATCATGTCATCAGACAACTCGCTGAAGGGACACGCCCACTGTCTCTCTCTATCTCACACACACACACACACACACACACACACATCGCACCTGCCCCGCTCCCAATCACCTGATTATTGTCTGCCTGCACCTGTGCCTTGTTTGTTTTCTTTGTTTTCTCTCTCTGATTGACGCCCACAGAAACATTCGTCCAGAGCTGTGCATCACTCCTCGCTCCTGCATGCAAAAAAGACGCCTCGAAACCGCTACTTTGCCGCGTCATGACGCCTCGACAACTAGTTCCAGCGTTATCGCCTTTTTTCTCCTTTTGTTTCTCTTTGCCACAGTGCTTTATTTATTTATTTATTTTTTATTTTTTTTCAGTGGAGAATAAAGACACTCCATTCCCACGCTCGTGTCTCACTCCCTCCCTGCTGACGTCACAAGATAAAGGTGTAGGCAGTTGTTTGTTTAGTATTTTGAGCGCAGTGGAGGCCCTCCAAACATTCGTTCCATAATCCTTCAGGTTGCAACATGAAAACACAAGCAAGTCAGCACTTTAATTCTTTCTCTTTTAGCTTTTCTGCATTTCAGAATCGATTACACCTCATAATCTACAGAAACAGCATAAGATAATAAGAAGTATCTAAAAAGGGTAAATAATAATTCTTTCAACTACAGACATCCAATCAGCTGCCTGCTTACTCAGTAATCCCCATCTGACTTAACTGATCTCCTGCTTGTCTAATCAATGAAAATTGGCAGTTTTAATTGATTTCTGTGGGAAAGACCTCCAACTCCATCGTCCTAAAAGCCTAATCATTCTCATCAGCTACTTCATACATTGGAACTGTTGCTATCGAGTATACAGTATATAGTTGGGTCTATATAGTAGACCAAAATAGATAACCTCTTCAGATAGTTTAACAAGTTTTAAACTTCAGAATACCATGCATGTACTACATACACTGGAGATCAAAATTAGAGAACAATGCATGAACACTTGATTGTTTCAGAAATAACAATCTACATTGATCAACATTTGAAGGATTTTTTGTAAGGGGTACACCATGCCACTAGAACAGTGTTTTACAAAATAATCAAAGTATATC
>JAOXYF010000017.1:5820940-5837139 GCA_028565775.1 Sternarchorhynchus goeldii
GGTAGCTCATATCTGAATCTTTAAGCTCTATGCAGGTAGCTCACGTCTGAATCTTTAAGCTCTATGCAGGTAGCTCATATCTGAATCTTTAAGCTCTATGCAGGTAGCTCACGTCTGAATCTTTAAGCTCTATGCAGGTAGCTCACATCTGAATCTTTAAGCTCTATGCAGGTAGCTCACATCTGAATCTTTTTGTGCTGATTCAGGAAGAGGATCTGTTACTGGCTGGTCCACAAAAACATGTATGCAGCAGCTAACCCATCTTGTTTGTTAAATGATACCAGTTGACTGGCTAATTGATACATTTTGTAAATTCTATCGATACCATAATAATGTTACTCTCACTGTACTTACAAAATCTGTTCCACATGTTGAGGCTGTTCCACAGTTCCACAGTCCACATGTTCCACAGTTGAGGCTGTGGTACAGAAGAAACATTGGCTCCATGTAATATTATGCAAAAAATGTGATTTTATATCTGGTGAAGTGAGGCTACTGAGTACCTGTTCATGTGCCTGAATATAAAAATATAATTAAAAGCATAGCAAACTAAAACCACAGGTTAAGCTGAAGGATTTTATTTACTTCATTTAACATTTATTGAGATCTTTGTTTATTTATTTTTATTTCTGGGTGTTGTGTTATCTTTTATTGTCTGACCAGTGTTGGAGTGCATTTTTTGTTAGAACACTTCTATTTTAATGACTACACCGACCTTCTGAGGACATAATGAAATTATGGTAAACTTACTTTTTCTGTTTTAAAGCCCCAGATGGTATTATTTGAAACAATTTGAAACAAGAAGTACACAAACCAGCAACAAATTTTATTATTTAAAAGCTGAATAGCATGAAGTAGTATTATCTGAAAATGGACATTTTGTTGTCTAACATTTGACCAAAGTTTGTTAGTTTATATATTTTAAGAACTGAAACTAGTTATAAGAATTTCTAATCTTATCTATTCAAGGATTTTAGATTCTTTATAACCCTCTATAATTTTGTACCACTCCATGAAGTACCATAATTGAGCCCTGTCTAAGAAAATTATATAGCTTGCCTGTATTTAACACTGAATTTATCACAGTATATGAATGATGAAACAATTACTCAATCAAATTTTGTCTTCACTTACTAGTAAGCAAATTCACTTACTACTCTCTTCAGTTTCCATAAGCGTGTCTGAAACTTTACTGTCTGCAGCAGACGAATTTAACACATGCAAAGCAGGGAATGAAGGACTTAACAAAGATGGTAGCATTCTTATTCACTTCTTATTCACTACATATTCACTTCATATTCACTTAGTCAGTGGCAAAATGCTAAAAGTCGATAAGTAAAACAATGGGTAGATTTGCACATACATTGCGTCTACTATAAAAGAAATCGTGGTAATGGCAACCGAATTCCCTGACGGGGGGCGGAGCTAAGGGCAATGTGGATTGATGATTGCTATCTTCTTTGGCTTTAACCAATAATGACGATTCAGAATGACAAAACAGTTGTGCTGCCCAAGCCTGTGTCCTGCTACTGAGTTCTGAATGTGTATACGTTCATCCTGCTGTCCCTGTGGTCAGTCTCTTCCTGATCTGAAGAGGAATGAGGGTTAATGCGCACTAAACAGATGTAAGAAAAAGACCTATTGCAGAAATATTACCTGGAATGTAACTGGAATGGAGGGAATATATTTAATGGCTCCAGCAATTATTACATCTCATTTGACCTACCCACAATGCCATGCAAGAGCTGGCAAGAGAAATAAGGTGTCTGGTGAGAGTGGACTTGCAGGGAATCTCAGTCTGATTATAATTGATTTTTACTCCTCGCAAAGTTCAATTATCAGAGTATACGATCAATCCCAAGATAATTGTTCTCTTTTATTGTGCTGGCCTATCATGAACCAGTCCATCTCACTCTTCCTATCCTGATTTGACTGTCTGATAATTAGTGCAGTAATTGAATTTAATTTCAAACTATAACAGCTTTTGAAAGAACAGTAGATGTTCCATAAACAATTAGGTGACGGTTTAAAAATTTTCAGTTATAGTTTCAGAATAATTAGCAAATAGTGATGACATTCAGATTTGTGATGAACTGAGAATGTTGTGGATAGGGCAGTCAAAATGTTGGTTGTCCTTCAGAATGGGCAGAAAAGGTCAATTCTTCCTGGTATTTCAGCTTAATAATGCACTAAAAATATGAAAAGTTTTACCTTTCAGTGAATAACACACATTAAGGTAAAATTTCATAAATGGAATACCAAACACCAAACAGAAAATACCTTTTTCCCCTAAAACAACTTCACAATAATGAGCACTTCTGCACTTAATAGTTTGTTCACAATTTGTCAGGACTTATATCTTGATTCTATATGGCTTGTTGCTTATATATATATATATATATATATATATATATAGCTGAATGAACTGAGGGACTATAGGCAGTGGTATTTGAGTCCATTGTTCCATACAAAATCTCTCCTGAGTCCTCACTTGTGAACTCTCTATTTTGTCTTACACAACATTGCTTTGGATCTTTCTTCTGCCGAAAGATCCAACTTGATCCATCCTTATCCTCTTGTCAAAGGTGACCAGATTTTGTATTCAAAATTAGGAGGATTAAATTAAATCTGAGAATTAGGTTCATCCCTGAAGCTTACCCTGTTAGCTCAGGTGTTTACTGACTACTGACATACTGAATATATGTCTTATTTGACAATGGGACCCAGTTTCAATTAAACATTCAGTAATGGTTAAGCACATCCTGGCACTTTCAGTAATGAGTAAGAACATCCTGGCACTTTTATTTGGACAACAGTAGAGTCTTTCTTCTAGCAAGTCTACTAAATCATTTATTAGCATGAAGGAGTATCAGATTGTACTTTATGAGGCTTTGGGACAGCAAGATAATACAAACGCCTGCAATTGTTCTGTCATAACTGTAATGCTTGGAGAAGGTTATGCATCTTTCTAATTATGTAAATATCCTTTCCTCTTAAGGCAGGTTTATTATAGCTCCAGTTGTGTGGAACTAAATGGTGACTGTATGTGCAGCATTTCCTGGTGTGAAGCTATTTATTATAGTTGCTGTTTTGTTTTTAAAGGACGTAATATTTGTGTGTGCATTCTCAGATATTTCTCACCATATTCGATGACTAATGGTTGAATTAAAAAAAAAACCAAAAACATTTCTAGCAGTGACACATTTTTGTCATTTTTATTTTTTTGTACTAGTTTTTATTCAGTGAAGTGTGAGATTTTCTTGCACATTCAATTTAAAATCATGCTGACGGGCAAAATATTTTTTTCTCCATAGTCTTTGTTGCTCAACTTTGCCTATATGGGGGCCAATAATTCTGAAGGGCATTGTGTTTAAATTCTAATGCATCAGAAATGTGCTAAGTGCGTATTACAGGTAAAGGTCCTGAGCCTATGTTCTGCAGTTGTACGGAAACTTTAAGCTCTCCTCTAACACAAGAATGAAAAAGGAATAAGAGGATGCGCTACAAATTTCATCTCCTAGAGAAAATAGCCAAGACATGACAATTTAGGGAACGTTATTTTCTGACGCATTTTTCACAGGGAGTTAAATCAGGAGATGAATCTCCGAAAGCTGATACAGGAGATGGATCTCAGGAAGCTATTTTCTGCCAGATCACTCTCAAAACAAAAACCCTCTCATCTCTGTACCCCGTTTGGAAGAGAAAAGACTTTCATCGGCTGAGGTGTTGTGGTTGAGTATAACACAGCGCATGCACTGTTAAATAAAACATAAGCCCGTTAACACAGGCAACACACAGAACGATGCATCCAAGTGCATAAGCTTCTTCCAAGGTTGGATGGGCTTCAGTGTTCTTGTTATCTCCAAGGGTCCCGTTTTTTACACCTCTGTTGGCACACAGACTCCTCCCTGGTGGGGGACCAGAAGCTATTTTCAAACGCAAGGAAATAGACACATTATATGAATAATGTTATTAAAATAAATAAGTACATAACTAACTAAGTAATAAATAAATAAATGGAATATCAACCTGTTACAATTTAACAGCATAAAAGTTTTTAAACAAGAACTACCCTTTTAATCCTGAATTAAAATCACATTTAATCACATATAATGCTTAATTCACTTTTTAAACTTTTGAGTGAAAATGAATTTTTGTTAAGTACACAGGTGCAGCGAGATCCAGGTGCAGTGAGATACAGCTCCAGCTTATTGGACTTGTGATTAGGTAAAATATATCCTTACAAGCTGATCACAGACCAGTCTTGCCTTTGTCTTGCAATGTAGGTAAAACAGACTTTCAGGCTGATTTTATTCCAGTCTTGCCTTTCTTTATTTTTTTAATAATAAAATTCATATGAGAGTTTGAGTTCCCCAGTTATATTATCTGAATCACTTACACCATGATGTTGCAATCAACCTTAATTTTTCTCATAGTCACAAATGTATTTTGAAAGAAGCAGCCTTAAGGAATATACTTGTGCTAGCAGATCAGCTGGTTGGAAGAAGGGAATGAATATGTGACATCACTAAGCATGGGGTGGAATGGAAGTGATCTTTTCATTGTCAGTTGCATGTCAGGATTTTACTGCATGGAGCCCAGTGTACACTAGGGAACAGCCATTACGAGGCCCGAGAAATGTCAATGTTTTTTAATGTATAAGTAATATTTATGCTTGTAAGACTACAGGAAGGGTGCTAGAGGTAGAACTATTACTATGAAGCTCTACAGGTCAACAGAAGCAGAGGAGATTTCTTTTCAGCCTCTGTTCTGTTGCATCAAATACAATAACATCAATCAAAAGTGTATGAAAGAAACCTGATCACATACCTTTAGAATAGTGGAAGCTGCATGCATATGCATTGTTAATCGAAACTCCACTGCATGCCTTCAGAATGGAACATATATCACGCAAACATACATGGAGATGAGAAGGCCTTGAAGAAATGAGGGCATGAAACTTTTATGGTATAGCTTTTTTTCTTCTTCTTCTTGTTGCATGATTGTAAATTCACGGAGAGGAATTTGTTCAAGGCACCGAGCGTTTAAAAAGTTGCAGGTGTATAGTTTCTCTCGTGATCCCAGTGGCATTCTTTAAGATCCATTTGAACCAGAAAAGAAAGTACTTCCCTAAGGCCTACTCATGTCAGCAAATAACCCTCCCCCCCACAGTATTCTCTGAAACTGGGTTTTCTGTGGTCTTGCTATTTTATTACCCTTTTGCAAGCGTTTGTGTCACTGGACGCACAACCACACTAACCTACTACTGTGTTTAAATAACTTGAAGATTTTATTTTGTATAGTCAGATAAAAGGCCCATTTGGTTTTGTCAACATACACCAGATGCACTTAATGTTTGTTGGATGGCATAATTTCCATAATGTTTTTTTTTATATTTTAGTACCATGATAAAAAAGCCTGATGTGATGCTACAGAAACTAAATATTTGTGCTGACCTCACCAGGATAGGTCAAACACTGCAGGGAGAGGCAAAATCCAGTGAAACCCAGACAGTCTTGTGGTGAGAAGTCTGACAGGCCAGGCAGACTAACATAAAACAGACCAACATACAAACTCATTAACAAACCCATCAGATCAGCAGTGGACACGCAAACACGCATGCGCACTGTGATGCAATCGACGGAAACCTTAAATAGGTTAGCACTGGCTCGCTAATATATGGGAGCCTCATGAGTTCTAGTCTAGGAAATGATTTTGGATGGTATAAATCTGTCTCTGCTCGAGTCCCCAGTGTGGGGGTGAAGAGGGGCCTCTATTTGGCCTCAGACAGCCCTGTAAATCAGGAGAGGGGCTACATTTTGTTGAGGATGGTGGAGTGGAAAGGACTAGAAGAACGAGCACAGCAGGTATGACTGAGGCCTGTTGTATCACATAACTCTGCTGTTCTCCTGTGGACGCTGGCTGTTTGAACAGCTTCATGCTGGCTTCCTTCTGGAGACTCACATTTCAGCTCAAAGTGGCCTTTATTTTGTTGGTGACCTAATAGCAAAATTGTTTATATAAAACTATGAAAATAATCTGTTTCTTATTGGAGTGGCCTGAGTAATTTTCTTCTCATTCAGAGTGTTACATTAATAATAGAACATAGAACAATGGAACATTCTCTCAGTTAAGTCAGTTTTAAGAACACATGGCTGCTATAGATGCCTTTTTGGTTCTTGTTGTCTGGAGCAGTCTGATGCGTGTCTGTTGTTATTACTGATTATCTTCTATTATTTAGAGACCTCATTTAGAGATGGTAGTGGTTTTCTCTTTACATCATCCAAAGAACCACGGTCTACAGGACTTCTGAACTCTTCTGAAAAATTAGAACTGATGTTTCCTGAAAATGCAGTAATTTAACACTGATTACTGTTTAGTCACATGGCTGATCATGTGAAATGTTAAGTAATCTCAAGGGTAAAGCACACTGTGCAGAAAATAAGCTGTTTCTAGGGCAGTCTCATGCCTTTGCTTCTCAGCACTGTCTTATATTACATACCTAATACCAATCAATAAACGGTTTTGTATTTTGTCAAGTGTTTTTATTTGAAGTTATATACAATTCTACTTTTAATGTCTTTAGTGCTTGTTATTGTGAATCGAATGACAGAGATTCTGTGTTAAATCTCAGACCATATTAATTTATTGTTCCGCTCAGCATAAAATGATGAGAATCACATTTTTGAAGTTAAAAACAGGTCACATCCTACACTGTGAGTTTACACATTCACTTTTTCATAAAAAAAAAGGCTATTCTGTATTCCTTTAATTAATGTCCAACTGCAATATCTTCAGCAGACTAAAGAACAAGCCTGTAGCACCCAAAAGTAATGCTTCTTAAATACTCTCCTCTGAGAGCATTCGGCTTAATACACCTATAAATAACAAAGATGAGAGAAGAGAGGCAAGAGAAGGCGAGCAAATCAGCAGTTTCATTTTCTGTTGTGAAATTGCATACTAAAACTCAGTAATATTATCAAGGAGAATGAAAACAATGTGAAAGGCAAATTGAAAGTGAGACCAGGAAAATGTTTTTCACCTCAGCGTTAGCTGGATGCTAACACTGCTTCTAAGAAATGCAACATGGATGTCTGTGAATATTCCAGCCAGAAAAGGCTGTATCAGCAAATGTCAGAAAGGCAGTGATCAGACTGTGCAGTGCTACCCGGCTTCACTTTACATACAAATTGCTGTCAAAATAAAATTGTCTGCTTCGAACGAGGAAGTATATGAAGAACAAAATAAATGACTGTGGTCATTGGCTGGAGCAAAGAAGAACAGAGAAGCATGAAATAAGCTGTGCAATGTTTCTGATTGTATTGTTTTGTTGTAAATAAGATTGTGCGTTTATTCCGCAAAATATAATGACTGACGTTTGCTTTAAAAATTCTTAGATATTGTGTAGTATAAAATAGCTTTGCATTCAAGATACATTGTGGTTAGGTGACACTGGTTGAGGATATTCGGGCTCAAGACTCACCTTTCAGGAGATGTGAAGAGACTGGTCCAAAGCTGCAATTGATTCTGATGGCTTTTTGAGATGCAGTGGTTAACACTTGCTTCTCCCAACAGGTTTAGTGGCAGTTCATACATCCAAATACAGTGGATGCTTTGTGACCTTTCCATAGGTCAGGGGTCAGGAGAGTCTGGTTGGGAAGCAGAATGCACCTGATTAGACAGGATGCACAGATGAGAGAGTGCACATGAGAGCCAGATATAACAAGAGTCATTTATTTGAATGAATGGACATTGAACAATGACAAAATTGTTATATCAATACTACATGGAGAAACGGCAAGTAACAAAACAATGAAATGACAGTTCTCGCTAGAACACACAATATTTTGTTGTCTAACCTTGTAATTTATACTTTTTGAGTTCTTTTTGACTGTGATGCCAATTGTGCATCTTAATGTTTAAGAAGGCTCTTGACCAATAAGCAGTATTTAAGATTATGTTTGCTTCACAAGCACTGCCGAAGACCGTCGCTCTAGAAAACAGCGTCAGAGCTTCTCTGACGATGGAATGCATAAAACACACGCCCTATGATAAGTGAGGTCCTCTACATCCAAACACATATTGATTAAAATTAATTGCTAAAAGCATCCAGTTACCAGCACGCAAGTGAAAGGGATAAATAAAGAAAAATCTAGAAGAGCATTTGTCAAAGGCATTAGGAAGCAAGTGTCCGATTTTCAGGCGCGGCCCAGGCACTTTGATAAATTGGCACATGGGCTCATTTGGCCCGAACATGAGAGAGCGACGCAAGCATATTTTAAACCATTAAGGGCTAAAGTTAGCCCCTGCCTGCTTGTCATCAATCACAGCCCTTCAAGTCCCTTAGGTCCCACTGATGCTCTCCCTCATAAAAGCAGCATATAGGAGCCCAGAACAAATGTTTCATTTTCATTTTGATGATCAGCTCTGGCCCTGCAGAAGCCTGGTCGAAGGAGAGAGAGCTATAATGCGAATTTTGCTATTCACTGTTGAACAGCATGGCAGGTTTCCACATTAATGCTTTGTGTTCCACATTCCTGCCCGGATGTTGAGTTTGATCCCAGTTACAACCATGCTACACGGTAGTGCAGATGTGGAAGTCTAGTATTAAGCAGAAGTCAACAGAAGTTAAACAACAATTCCAACTCAACAGCCTTTGTTCTTTGTTTCATGTTCACAGTCAACCACATTGGTGAACAAAGAGGAGCTTAATATTTGAGTAACCTAATCGTATTTCAGTCTCATTC
Source organism: Sternarchorhynchus goeldii (assembly GCA_028565775.1). Lineage (NCBI taxonomy): Eukaryota > Metazoa > Chordata > Actinopteri > Gymnotiformes > Apteronotidae > Sternarchorhynchus > Sternarchorhynchus goeldii. The sequence continues at coordinate 5,829,688 of JAOXYF010000017.1, forward strand.
TGAGAGGCCCTAGAGAATCCACCTTAATTTTTCTCATTACTTCTTTAGCCAATCATGGCCCTGCTTGTGATGGTCCTAAAGGCCCTATCCTTTCCCCTGTACACATTTGGAGATTTAATTCAGTCCACTTAATACCAGGAGTCTAACTTTAGAAGTGGTCCATGGGGTCCCCTTTCAAAGTGCGTTCCCGCCCCAGGGCCACGTTTAGGTAATAAAAATGACACCAATTTGAGCAGACGCACAGCGTTGGCAAACACCCCGTTCAATTGCCTGAGGCTCTTGCCGAAAAATAATATCTTGATCTTACGAAGGCCTATGAGAAGAGGCAGACAGCATGTGTTTGGTGGCGCAGGGTTGGAAGCGTGAAACAGCGAGAGAGCTATCGTTATACAGTCACCTACTGCTGACCTTGTTTAAACCACTATATCTGTTATCTTTATATAAAGACAACCTTGAGGCCAAAGCTGAAAAAAACCCAAAAAAAACAAAGAAAGATGGTCAGAAAGAAATATGGTTAGAAAGAAAGATGGCCGAATCAATAAGGTTATACTTTTTGGGGGAGTTTATTTATGCTTTTTCTTTTCTTTTCAAGGTTTTCTACCACAAAATGATTTTGGATGCAAAATTTGGACGCAGCCTCGACATGAGAATGTTTCTCGAGTCGGTTTGGACCTTGATAAGTTCTGCTCATTCACAGAAGGTAACTTCCTTGACTCCTCTATGCAGAGGCCAGTGACATGCAGTGTATGTAGAAAAGATGTGAGGAATGGAATGTGTGTAGCATGTAAATGATAAACAGATTAAGTCTGTGTACATGGTATTGTTTCCTTTAAGCCATTTCAGTTAACTCTACATGCTTCCTGACCACTGGTTTTATCACTGATATGCACCTGCTCATAGCTAAAATGGACCTTGAAGCAACATATAGGGGAAAAAAAAAATTCTCTTCACAGATTATAGAAGAATATAAGACCTGCCCGTTAATAAGTCAGACCAAAAATCATGAGGGTGGAATTAACATAAACTGTTTGACATTTTAACCTCCAAGTGCTATTTACTTCAGCTGGATGAAATTGCTTTTGTGAGCAGAAAATTGCAGTCGTTTGAAGTCGAATGTCAAAAGAGGCTGGCATTTAGTGCTGTATTTGGGATGGAACAGAAAAGTGTCAGATTTATAATGAATGGAATAAAAAGTAACACTAGAAAATCCTAGATTCATCTAAAATGAACCAATTTTTAACTTGAGGTTTTCTTTTCTTTTCTTTTTTCCCCCCATTTTTTTAATGTAGAACTTCCAGCTCCTGAATATTGATCTCCAATTTGCATTTCTTGCAATATTTTATAAACCTTGAGATAAATGCCTTTGTTAAGGAATCATTTTCTTTCTGTATAACAATATTGTGCATTTAAAAAAAACCACAGTGCAACATTCAGAATTTAAGATAACTGAGAAAAGGAGACACAGCACAAAGTAAATTGACTGATTCAATGTAAAGCCTGATTGTTGCTAGGTTTAGACGTTAATGCTTATTGATTGGTCAAGATGGAACTGTCAAAAGACTCAATTGCCTTTTGCAGCTGCCTCCCTCCTCCTTTGATATTGAAAGTGGATAAAACTGATGCACATGCGACCTGAGGGTAGACAAGTAATTTTGCCGAAATGAAGCTTGGTGACTCTCTAAGTACTCCTCCATGCCCTGCAAACTCAATAGCAGTGTCCTGGGAGAAAGGTCAAACAATGTGGAGATATTCAGGGAGGGATGTACACAGGCATTTTTTTTGAGGGCTGAGGAATATAAAGGGGGAAAATGGCTGCCTTCACACAGGTATTTGTGGAAAGTTTTAAACTGGAGCCGAAAAGTTCAAAGTAACAATACACTCCACTTTAAAAATCCAACTCTAACTCCATTTAAAACTAATTTTAAATACCTATTGCACTTTTTTAAAAGCAAATTGTTTCATATAGAAATAGACATATCCAGATGGACTCAAGATTACTGTGGTCAGGTCTCTACTAAAGAAGTACAATCTATATTAATCTATTTTAAGGAATTTTAGATCAATTGCAGCCTTACCTTTTTTGAAGTAAAATACTCAAAAATAAATGAATGTTTGAAAGATTATATTTTTTTCAAAATTCCCAACAGGCTTCAGATCAGGTAACAGTACTGAAAAGCATTGTTAAAGATAGTGAATGATACGTTAAAGGTAAGGAATACTTTGTTAGTCTGCCAGAGCGTTGTTCCAACGAACATGATGTACTTTATGGTTTTGCAAGGTTTAGTGTTAGGTCCATTTTATTTTCTTTGTACATGCTTCTATCAGGTCACATCAATAAAAACAAACAAACAAACAAACAAACCTGGAGTTAGTTACCAGTGATTTGCTGAAAATATATTTCTGTAGAACCAAGTGATGGAAGCCATCTGTCCAGTATTGTTAACTGGATGAGTAGTATATATATTTTATATATATATTTAAACAGGCCTTTGAGTAAACCTAGTGCTCCCAGTCTGTATTCTGTTTTATGTCCTTTTGCTTTTATTGTATTTTCCATTTTAAATATTTTAACTTTTGCTTGTATTATTGGTGATACTGTCTCTGTGAAAACAACGCTGTGAAATGTCCTTTTTAAAGTGACACTTGTCTGGAAGAAGTGCTATATAAATAAACTTTACTTACTTATTTTTTTTTTACTTAAATAAAAAAGAGAGAAATTCTCATTATTGGTATTAAAGCAAAGCGAACAAAAGTTTTAAAGGAGTCAGAAAGTTCACAACCCAACTTTAGCTTTTCAATAATCTCACTTTGATAGTGCTACTAAAATAGATTTTTTCATTTAACTAATATAACACGAGTTAGACTCTCGAACTGCAAGATGTGGAGAACCTGAATCATGTTTTGTTGTTTTTTCTTGACTAGCCTGCAGACTGCAATTTGTTCAGCCACAATACTAACCCACACAAGAGAGAGAGAACATGTAATACCCAATTTAGGTTTACTACACTGGGTACACATATAATACCCAGTTTAGGTTTACTACACTGGGTACACATATAATACCCAGTTTAGGTTTACTATGCCTGTTATACTGATCTAATTTAGAATTTATTTGGAAATATTGTAATGATTTTTAAATGTCGTAATGGATTGGCACCTGCATACACTTCGGAATTCCTGGCAGAATATATTCCAAATCGTACTTTGTGGTGATTTATTGAATGTTTTCAGGACAATGCAAGGAAGGAAGCTAGCTTTCTGTTTTAATTTTCCAAAAATGTGTTTTTCTAGTTTTAAAAAGATTTTATTTAGAGCTTGTTCTATAGTCAAGGTGCCAAATTATTCAGCCCTATGTCAGTGGAAAATGTTTTTTTAAATACTGATGACCACTGTGATTGATACCTGTCTCTCTTAATGTCATACTAAATTTGAAGTTACATACCCATTCATGGTCTCTAGAAATATTGGACTGATATACTCTGAATAGATTTACTCTTTTTACAATCATTGTCAGTGTCTCCAAAGAGTTAAGTAGCAGACGTTTAGCACTCTGTTGAACTTGGCCCCCTCTTAAGCACCATAAAATGGACTCATCAATTGGTATAGCAATGTGTTCCACCTAGTTTGGGACATCCCAAGAGGGCATATGGGTGGATAATATATACTGTCATTGTTGTCCTTGAACAAGACACTTGAACCCAGTGTAGGTCACTTTGAACACTGAGTATCATCTAAATGTAAATGGAACCAAGAAAATAGAATAAGGGTTCTCTCTTATGCATGTCCTTCCAGCCCCCTTGAGCCCACTCTGAAGCTCTGGAGATACTGAAACCAGAAATCTCATGCACAGTGACTTATACACCTCATACCATCAAGACTTTTCATGGCAACCATGCCACAAGGTTAACGAAAACCACAGTGTGGAGGCTGTTCGTGTTTGTTTACTTCATCGCCAGTCTTAAGCAATGCTTCTAGCCATACACATACAGAGGCTTTTCATCGCGAGTACAGTGAATGTTCACTGCACACCTATGCTTGTTTCGTTTATTTTCATGGCTTGTTATATACTTGTTCACAAACTATTGTTCTTAGTGTTATTTTCATTAAGTGAGATGACAAATGCTAGCTTACCTGAAGAGAGTCTGGAGTGCAGATATGCAGGAAGCTCGCCTTCATTAGTTTGATCACAACAACTACTAAAGAAACTCATTCAATCTTAGTTTCACCCAAGCAGCAGAACAGAGCTGATCTAAGTAGCGTGAATATCTTTTTAATTGGTGCTGGCTGTGACATTCTCCTATCTCTCTCTTCTCTTTCCATCTCGGCTCTATACGCTGTTCTATTCACAAACTTTTAGTGCATGGAATTGTACAAATGTGCTGGTGTAGTCATTGTAACTGCCTTGTTTACAGGAAAAGTAATTATTCAGAGTGGTTACATGCTGTGTGTGTGAGTGTGTGTGTGTGTGTGTGTGTGTGTGTGTGTGTGTGTATGAAGCTCTCCATCTTGAGGGGTGGCAGTCATTTTTTGCTGAATCAGAGCAGTATAGACCATGATTAGAAGAACGAGACAACGATTCAACCAGGAATTCACATATATGTTTGGCAAATAGGTCTCCAGTAAACAACTAGTTCATTTTAAATCTATAACAGAGTGTGTCATGTCTATCTTTTAGTGTAACGGCTTGGTAAACTTGTACAGTTTGTTTATTTGGCAGCCTTGCAAAGGCACTGAGTCCACTTGCCTTTGGTCATAGAGGTTAGTCGGGATTTTCTGCTGACCAAAAAAAAATGACTGAAAGTATTGCAAGCATCTTTATTCATTCACAACTGAGGGGAAAAAAGCATGAGCTGGCTGAGGCCCAGCAGAAACGATGCTAGCTGGGATACTGCCAGGTTATTGGACCCGAGGAGGCTGGAGCTGCTGAAATATCTGGCACACAACCTCTGTCCTGTCTGTCACAGTGCAGTGCATTCCTTCCTTGGCCTGCTGATTGCCAGTGATCTGATGTGATTATGAACAGATCTGCTCTCCTTGGATGCTTATTTTTGCCAGCCCAGTACAGCAAAATAGGGTCAGTAAACTTGTTCAAAGTTATCTTTACATGTGCTCATTTTGTCCACAATTCCACCATCAAAATATTCTCCCTTTTTTCCACAAGGTCGATAAATTCCTTACCACTGGTTATTATAATAAGAGATTTGTCTGTAATTGGTTAAAGTCCAGATATCCTGCTTCCCCAGCACAGCACAACCCAGCTGGCTGTCCCGGATGCTCTGCCTCATGCACAGCTTGGCCAATGTGGTTTGGTTGCATGTTATCTCTCAGTTCCCCAACTTTCAAAGTCTCTACTTTCCAACTACTTTCATCTTGCTAATTTTTTGCCATTGCATTTTCATAATCTGAATACAAAGTAGTATTCACTTATCTTAAAATTGCCTTGTAAACCCATAGTTATCTGTTCTTGGACTATTTAACCTGATATTATGTCTGCTGCACATTACACACTGGTGCACATTACACACTGGTAATGTTCTAAGAGCGAGGCTCTCTTCTACTTCCCTTCTATCACTGAAAACCACACTCTAACTCAAGTGCAAACTGTAAATCTGTCCTCGATGGGGTTATAACTCTGGAACATTCTCTTAGGCTGAGGTTGTAGAAGGGAAATACAGCTCTGTGGAAGTGAAGGTAGCTCTGTTGTAAATCAGTGAAGCCAGACAAGTGTTGACTGAAAATTTTACCTGCAGAGATTTGTCATCAGCAATGCACACGCACACTCATGCTTGCATGTGTATTTATTAGCAAAGGGAACATGTCTACGGCCTGTATGGTCTTCCTTTGGATGAAGATTGTTGGTTTAATGCTCAGTACTATATGATCAGATAAGGTGTGACACTGAAAGCAGACACTTGGTGTAATGGACTTTGTGTCTGCGCCTCCACTGCTGAAGTCTGGGTTCTTCTGAATGTTCACACACATGGGCTAGATAGTGGGTCTACCCTCATGTATAATGCATTGTGCAAGTGCGGCTGTTGATAGGGTTATGCATGGATATCCCCGAACGGCTGTGCTGGCTGCTAACCAGGCCCTGTGATTTGAAAAGAAAATGACTTGCTCCGCTTTCTGTTTAATTTCTCCAGAGACTCCACATTAGTGAGTTTCTCAAAAAAAAACTGTGGACTCCCTGAATAGAACAAAGCAAAAATATGGTGGGCTTGTTTGCTGTTCAGCTCTGTGCTCTTGCATGGTAACCAGTGCGTTTCCTATTACTTTTTCCTTCAGTACATACACTGCTGGGCTGGTGGACAGATTTGTAGCTTTTACAAGCAATATCTCACAAAGGCATTTTTCTTGTTTCAACAGGACTGCAAATTTGGGACAAACAAGCTCTCTACTGACCCTCTCATTTCCTGTCTACATGGTGAGAGGTCTCTTTCCAGGCTTCTTCTGTGCTTGCCCGGAAGTTTTCAGAGCTCCCAGTGCTGTGATCTCGGAGCTACTTTTGAATCTGTTTGAGCCCGTTTGTGTCTTCCCCAACCTCCATTAACACTTGGCAAAGAAGACCTGTTTTTAGATCGCCCAGCACAGACCCAGGCTATCTCGAGCCAGCAAACTACCCACACTGGCCTTGGTACATCAAACACGGAAAAGTGTTTTATGTGTGTATGTGTGTGAGATTTAGACAGAGAGAGAGAGATAAGCACCAAAATAGTGTTTGGATTGGAAGTGTTTTTGCTACTGCCACAACGCATAGTCTCAGTTCCTGGCACGGGAGAACTAGACAAAACACAACAGACGGATGGTATAATTAGGCCTGGACTGGCGAGGAACCAGCGTCCAGCAGAGGCGCCACAGACTGGGAGGACACAGATTGATGTAACATAGCCATCAAAAAGTTCAGAACCAGAGAAGCAGGGGCAAACTTGTCTCTGTTCAAGTCATCACTTAGATGGTAAACAAAAACAACAACAACAACAACAATTCACCAACTGCTTCAGTGGGGAAATCCACTGAGGTGACAAAAGAAAGGCACTAGCAGCTATTCTAAAATGAACTTTGCATATTTTTTTGGTTGATGGTTTTATGGCTTTCTCCAAGATAAACTTTGTGTAACTGCACTAAGAGTTAGTCATAAACGATGCCAAGCAGTAAATGTCACAGCCCTGTCTCTGTAATACATGTTCTGCTGATATGTAGTTTTTTTGTAATTTTTTTTGTAATTTATGGAAATGCAGCCCTAGATTTCATGTTTGAATTTGGCTGTGCATTTCCAGCGTTAATCAGAATGCAAAGCAGAGCAGAAGGGTGAGCTTGCACCTCTCACACTGCCAGCTAGGCCTTTCACAACCTGTCATAAACAGCTGCGCTGTCACGGGCACACACACACACACACACACACACACACACACACACACACACACACACACACACACACACACACACACACAC
>JAOXYF010000017.1:5904250-5924131 GCA_028565775.1 Sternarchorhynchus goeldii
TATATATATGCTGTAGTAGTATATATACATGCAAAAAAACATTTCTTTCTGTGCTTTTTATGGCTTTTGGGGACATCTGAAGAAGTGTATAAAATCAACTGAGGTCCATCCAAGCCACACAAATCCAATCAAAACTAGCCTCACAAGTTGGTGACTTGAAGTGCAGTGTTAAAGCTGCATAAAGAATAACTCTGGATATCTGGTATAAAATGCTCTGTGCTTGGCTATGCTAGTTTGCTAGCTTGGCTTGCTTTGTGTTTTTTGTTATTTGTCTCTCGCAAAACAACTCTTGAAATGCTCGTAGTTTGTGAGGTTAGTAATACCCAGTTAACAGAATTATAACAAGCTACAAACTGGCTAACTAGTGCTCTATCCTGTCACTGTTCCTTTGATTGAGTGAGGGAAAAAAATGAGAAAAAGTGAAAAACTTTAATTTACCCATACCTATGTTAGCAACAAACGAACTCAAATATTATAGCAGTAAGGAAAGGTCAAAGGTGAGTCTTCAGCCCAATCAGGAAGCAGTAAAGAATGCTAACATTCTTAATAGTGCAGCTCACCACTGGAATAGGAAAACACAAAAGGTCTATTACCTAACTAACTTCTTCTAAATCAGGATTGGTCAAAATCTGAATAAGCCAGAGTGATGTGACCCCAATCCAAAACTCTGAGCTAATAGCAGACTCAAACCAAGAGGAAAAAAAACCCCAAAAACAAATAGTAAGCTCAGTAGTATCGTTAAAGAAGGCAGGCACTAGCTCTGCTGGCTACATTTCAGATGGTAACTGAGAGCCAAGGCCTGAACTTGGCAAACTGTTACCCCAGCTGAGAGTCGGCAGGCCTGGTGGTGGCTGTGAAGCTGCCTCTCAAGACACCCATCTCACTTGCTGTCTACTGCTTGGTCAAAGCTAGCTGGAGAAAGTTAGCTGGACCTGGGGAGCTGGTACTCTCTTGAAGAGAAATAAATAAATAAATAAAACATTCCTGGATGGGTTTGACTGGATTCTGGGCATAACCATTTGGAACCGAATGCCGATGGTTAATTCTGATTGTAATTTAAAAATAGATCATTTTCTAGGCACTCCAGATTGAATACTTACACTTTGGCAGGTGCAAGCTGTCACAGCTCTGGATGATGGAAGTGCATCGTGATGAAAGAAGGTAAAGGTAAAAGCAGAGAGTGGAGTTGGGTAAAGCTCACAGGGTCGAATAACACGTGCCTCTGACACTGTGTCATCCAGTCCATCCACAACTAGGGATTAAGGTGAGCTGTTCAGCCTCTTTGACCTGCATATTCCAAGGGGAAATAACAGTTGGCTTTTATCGTGCGCTTGGCATGTCTGTTTGCCTCAGCTGTGCAACCGGTGGTCATGAGGAATAAAATATAAATAAAAAATATTAAGTCTAACTCAATATATGCACAAAACTTACAAATCGTGGGGTATTTTTCACCTGATTTCATTCAAGAATATGACTTCCAGTCTCTTAACATTATTTCCTACTTTGAAATGGTTTGTTATGAGCCAATAGCACCCAGCTCATCAGAGGGATGCCAGTGGCAGGTCCCACACAGCCAGACTACATGTTAGTCCGCATTCGTGGACTTGCAGCATTGTTTGGATTTGATCTTTATTTGCGACCCTCTTATAATTAAACATGCCTGTGAAAATGTGTCTACAGGGACTAAATTTTAGCAAAACCCTAATGGACTTTCTCTGTAATTTAATTTGGCAGGCTTTATATTTGGATTTGCTTCAGATTCTATTAGAACTCCTTGTATGTTGATGAAATTTTGGATGGTGCAGGAGCATGCTGTTCCTTTACCACCTTTCTAATGTTGAATGCATGAAAATGTGCTGAAAACACTCCTACACTTGCTTGGGATTTTTAAATGCCTTGCTATAGAGAGCAACTGTGGAAAGATAATGTGTTTATATTAGTATAATTATATCATATATGTCTGTGGGTGTGGATGTGTGTATACATGTGCTTCTGCGATCAAGATTTGTTAGCTACTTATGATGTTTTACATATTCAAGTATTCAGCATTTCCTATGTCTCAGAACTGTTAAAAAAAGAATCTGATATTTATGACAAACTTGAAATAGTCTTTTGTGCATATCTCTGTGGTCGCACCTTGACACCTTTTATGAAATGTGTTTCCCACTGCTTCAAGTACCACCATTAACAGTTATCTCTTCCTCTACTTTCTCTCTCTTTCTCTCTCTCTCCCTCCCTCTCTCTCTCTCTCTCTCTCTCTCTCTCTCCCTGTGTCTCCATCTCTCTACCTCTCTTCCTCCAACCCCCTTAGCAGCATCCTGCTAGAAGCCCCTAGCAGAATAATGAGTGGAGGAGACAGCCGCAAAATCTTTGCTATAGAATCAGACACATACAATCCAGTCTGATATAGAAATTCTTCACACTGCGTTGCTTCTCCTGTTGTTTAGTTCTCATCTGTGCACTTTAGCACCATCCCTCACATTTTGTGCCTCTTTCACTGTCCCTCTGAAGAGAGCTGCCCTCTCTTTTCCTGACTTGTCTCATTCCTTCCATAACAGCCATCACTCCTCTTGTCTCACCGTTCTCACTTCCCTTCACAGGCTGTTCCTCACCTGTATTGATCTTCTCTCAAAAAAAAACCAAACAAACAAAAAAAACATTATTATTATTCTATTGTTTTCGTGTTTCCTTCGTATTTATCTCTTCCCTATAGCAACCAGTGCAAAGATATTTAATGAGTGTGCAGAATCCTGTCCTCAGTTCAAAATGCATAATCAGTATGTGTTCTGTTCCCATCCTTCCCTGACAGCTCTGCAAGCCTCACAGATTTCCTTTGGCTAGACTCATGAAATGTTCTACCTTTAAATAGCAATCTCTCAGCGCGGCCACAGTCTTCTACACAACTGTGAGGAACAACACTCACATTAAACATGTGTAGAGGACCCATGAATGAAAAAAAAAAACCCTGGGTAAAAAAAAGAGCTGTCCTTCACATGCACGTTTAAAACAAGAAACGATTTAAGGTTTTAAAGAAAGAAAGGAAGGTAAAGATAATAACATTAACTGGGTATTTTATTCTTGTGAAATTATTAATCAAGTAGCTAATACAGTTTGATTTCATAGGCATATAATTGTATTTAATATACTATCCATAACCAGTTATTTAACAAGGATTCATTGTCAGATTTGCCAAAAAATGAAAACATTTATATCTTTTACCATCTTTCTATAAAATTATAAGTACCATTTCCTATATCTATAATGTGTCCTTCATTTTCTAAAAAGGCACATGAAAATGTGTTGTTATTATAATTATTGCACAATTATTGTAACAACGTTCATAAAGGTTTTAATTCACATCATTCATAGTGTGAACACATTAAAGAAACCTTTTTAACCATTCACATAGATGACGCTTTCACTCCACTGGAGTAGACAAGCCACTCTTCTGGAAAGTACATGTAGATTTTTCATCTCTCTCTCTCTCTTTCTTTCTCTTGCTGGCACTTTTGATTTCCAAACCTCTGTGGAGTTTCCTCTTGTGGTGTTTCTCTCTCTCTCTCTGCGTTTTCTCCAACTCCCTGTAGTTGATTAATCCTTTCTCCGTCTTTTTCTTCATTTTACTCACTGCATGTCAAGTTAGAATAAAACTCCCTCAAACTCCACCCCCTCCCCCTTTCCTGATGGCAATCACAGGAATCGCAAACATATGATTGACAGTACTATGCTTGTCACTCATGTCCCTGTAAAGGTGTGTGTGTGTGTGTGTGTGTTGGTTGGAGGGGGCGGGGGGATGTGCTGCTGTCTATTACTGATTAAATCAGGGTGCGGGTGAGGGTACATGCGGCTGATGGACAGACCTACGTCAGCGGGGAATGAGAAGGCAGGAGGGAGAATTTGTACAACACTAATAAGCTAAATGTGTTGCTCATAAACTCAGTCTGAATCTGAAAACAAAACAAAGACTTTCTTTCGAGGGTGTGTGCGCACAGTTTCACGCACAGTTGATTACAGCATATTTAAGATGATTATGAGTTATTTGCTGGAATATACGATTGCTCTGCTTTGGTCTTTGCTATGCATTCGCCACTATTAGCCGACGCGGACTGGTGGGTGTAGCGTGTGTGGTACGCGTGTCTTCACGTAGAATTATTCATTTCTTTGGTGGACTAGGATGTTTAAATACATTACTTTCTGAGTGCTTGACAGACTACTGACAGATTGCACAATGTGATCTGCAATCTGTTGTGACATTTCGTACACAGGAGCGAGACGCGAGTGTGTAAGAAAAAAAGGAACGTTTTATTACGGCAACATTAGAACGCCTTGATTAGCGAAAAATAAAAGCACAAACACAATCGTGTCTCTCAAGACGCAGCTTCACAAGTAGACTGCTACAACGCGAAGCGCTAGAGACGCGCACCTGTGGAGTTTTAATAGGCAGCAGGCGAGATTAGGGACAGGTGAACGGAATTAACTAATAAGTACGTGATTGGGAGAGTGGGCGTGGTTGAGGGCGGTGATTGACGAGCATTACTTCCTTATATACATGTTATAAACCCTCTTTGAAGGAGTTTAAAACATTCTAATAATAATAATAATAATAATAATAAATTAATACCTTTAATAGAAACGTAATGCACTGACAAATTATACAAATGATTAATAACATTAAACAACAAAAGCTGAATTGTGAAAGTTAAAAATAATATATTTTACAATCTTGCATTGTAAAAGCATGTATTAGGAGATCTGATCAGCCTAGAAATTGCTCCGGTTTGCCAATGGACACTTTGTTGTCATCTGTGGACATATCGCTGAGGCCCGTATAACTAATATACATCAAAGATTTCGAAAATGCTTTGGTTTGATAGGGGATGTGCCTTTGCTGCCATGGGACTGGCCGATGCTCCCACCTACCTGAAGCCCAACATCCACTTTGGAGGGGCTGCTCAGTTTACACACTGAACTTTATGGTCTGGTACAAGCTGGACCACCCAGTGGAGGATGGGTTCCCTTCTGAGTCTTGGTCTCTCCCAAGGTTTCTTCCTAATCCCCTCTAGGGAGTTTTTTCTTGCCACTGGCGCCCCTGGCTTGATGATTATGGACTTGAACCCATGTGTTTGTAAAGCTGATTTATGACAACATTCGTTGTAAAAAGCACAATATAAATAAATGTGACTTTGATATTTGCTTTTACACACATTTTGTAACACACACACACACACACACACACACACACACACACACATATATATATATACTGGCAGCATATGAAGAGTTGAGGTGAATTTTGGTAGAAACGAAATGTGGCCTCCACTTTGAAAAATCTCATGGTTTGGCTGTTTCTCGCTCTTCCAAAATCTTTGACTGGGGATCTATGACCACATGTGGACACTAGCAGGCACTAAATAGCACAGCGATGCTGGATACAATCAATAGGTTACAGATGATTTTCTAAGCCAGCCAAAAAAAATAAAAAAACACATAACAAAACTCTCTGGTCCATAATGAGTAACTGTTGGTCTTTGGATTTCCCAGAGTGCATTTCAGAGGGTATCTCCTAGGTCCTAGTTCTGGCCAGTTTTGACCATGCTGCTTGTTACTTTGTTTATCATTATGGATCCGCCTGTTCGAACCCTGTCTGCCTGTGTTCTCAACCATGCCCACACAACGATTTCTGGAAAAGCCCTAATAAAGCTACAGGACGCATACAGCCTGTCACGCGTGTCTGTGCCCCCTCCTTACACAAATGCAGCATGAGGAACTATAATAGTCTCCAATTTGTGGCGGGAAACTGTATTGATTTCGCTCGCATTGCTTTGTTGCTGTTTTATTGAGCAAATCAAAGTTGTAATTTAAGTGCGACTCCACAAAGACATGGATCGCATTTGAAGAGCATTTGTATCAGAGTGGAATACATTACAGGGAATTTCCTGGGATTAGAAATCAGATGAGTTGCGTGGTTGAATTATAAAATGCGCCATGACTCCAAAGACTCTCCTGTTGCTGGAGCCCAAACAGGATATTGTTTATTTGTGCGTGGGAATTGTGGGAAAGAAATGTGATCTCATGAGTTTAGGAGGCAGAGTTACGGTAGCAGCAATAACCACAACAAATATGCTCAAATATTGTATGAGGAGGGTTACAGGTAAAGTTAAGGTCATTCCTTTTCTTTAATATATGTCTAATTTTAATATTGGACACAAGATTTATGTTTGGTCAGAATTAATTATTTACACACATTCCTCCTAAGATGAGGTTCATGGCGATGAGGTGATTCAGCAGTTATTCTAATTATTCTAGTATAAGAAAATGATTAACTAAAAATGATGTTTGCTTTAAGGCTAAGGTGTACATTTAAGACTAATTAACAAGGTTAAGTCACCAAGGTTGTGCGGATGAAAAAATGAGGGTTTGCTCCTTGCGAAAGCCGTTGGTCGTGCTCTCACTGGGAGGGCGGGGCTGCTGGGTCGCCTCCCCCACCCGCCCCCACCCGCAGCGGCGCTGCCCCCAGCCCGGAGCCTCCGTCAGTGGCGTGTGAGCTCTCCGGCAAGCGCGTGGAGGTGTCAGACTGCACCACTGGGCTGTGGATGCAAGCTTCACACACACTGCAGGCACTAGCGTGAAGTTGGTGGCACAGTCTGTGCTAGACGTGGGCAACTAAAGTCAGCAAAGGTTCTTCAGGATAAAAAAAAAAAACAAAACAGCGAAAAAATAGTAAGCAAGAAATAAACTGAAAAGACTGAGCTAATGTTCCATGCCTACAAATGCGTGTCTTTTTATATTCCCGTCCTCTTCCCATCCTGTCTGGAGCAGCACTTCCTTTTGCTCCTCCCCAAATCAGCAGTGTGTTACAGGTTTACGTCACCGGCAAACTCAGACCCTCCTTTAGGAGATCTTGTTCTCTTGCTCCATTAAACACCTCCCCTGTCTGCTTCTCCCACTCTCGACTCAGGCTTTATCTCTCTGTCTCTCCCTCTCTCAATACCCTATAGGCTCTCTATACAGTACACTGTACACTATATCACTGCAGTAACCACTTTTTATTCCTTGTATGTCCTTCGGTGTTTTGTCTCTCCTTTGTGCCAGCTGACCCACGCCCCGGCCCCTCTCACCAACCCCACCCCATGGGTTGTCTCTGTGATGGAGTTCTGCAGATGGACAGTGGGCTCTGTTCCCTTCTCCTCTGACCCGCCGGAAGTCACAGCACACACAAGTTACAGCGGGAGGTAAAGTAGGTTAAGAACTAACACTTGGCACACAGGGGAGAATTTGCTCCCCTTAAGATGCATGAAAGATGCATCCAGTGCAGCACATGAGCCTCCCTGACAATGACTCCCTCACAATGGTTTTGCTGCAAAACAGAATTCATACTGATAATGAAATTAATGTTTTACAATCTATTTCCAGTGCTTTTCATTAACTTTTTAGATACGTAATGAGCCCTTGCTATGATGGCCTCAGACTTGCTGCATCCCAGGGGACTATTTGCAGGCTTGTGAACATCACTGATGTATTCATGGACAATGAAAACTGAATGGCAATTAATGAGGATGTGCACTTAAGAGTGGAGGGTCCTGTTTCTGTACGCCCGCATATTCTCTAAGGGACATTTAACGTTCAGTGGTTCGAAACGCACCCTCATTCTGTCCTTATAGAGTCTGTAGACATTTAATATCTTCCGTGGTGCAATTTTTCAGTCGGGGGACGAAGGAGGGAGGAATGTAAAAGTAGATTATCACCGACAGCTGAGTCTGTGGAGAGAGAAGTCAGAAGGAGTAGTAGAGGGTTTAGGTCCTCCTTTCGTCTGACTGCCTTGTAGAATAACTGATGTGATGCGGGGATTGGGAAAAGAAAAGAAAAGATCGGGGACGGATAGAAACGAGAGGAGAAAAGACATTAGAAGACGAAAAGAGAGAAACAGGACGTCCCTGTGCATTTGGAGCCTGGCCCTCACGTCTTCTCCCTGGAACTGAGCGAGCTCGGCACTCCCGCTGGACACATCCAGCGACTCAGGATGGCAGACGCTGCAATGCTCGTTTGGCAAAACTGTGTCTGGCGTGGTGACGTGTGGTGTGTGTGCTGCATCAAAAGAACGCCTTTCGGCCACACCCCCCCATCCCCGCCCCAACCCCTCACCCCTCCTCCTGCGCTGTGGCAAGAAGAGGGGCGTGTACCAGCTGCAATTTGCATATAGTGCATTGTGCAAGATCGTATCACTTTTTCTCTGGCTGTTTTGCTCCAGCCTACCTTGTCAGTGTCAGCATGGTGAATCAGAACCATGAATGCATCTTAAGTGATGAAAATTCTGTGTTTTGCAGTTTAGATTTCACACATTGTTTCCTGGTATTTATTTCCACATTTATTACCACGGTTATGGCCACTTCTTAAGTCTCTGTGTTACAAAGATAACAAATTTTTGAAGATTTTTCTACAGCACGGATTCAGGACCTTCAGTAAAGATGCATACACCTTTTAATTTCTTTGGACTTTATAACCATGTTTAAACTTTTACAAATACATGTGTGCATGTACATGTTCACACGCGCACACACACACACACACACACACACACACACAGTCTACCTGGACTGAAGGTCAGGCTAAGACAGGCCACTGTAGAAAAAGATTGTAGTAAAAGATTGATGTAGACTGTGCAGCAAGTTCTGGCTGGTCCAACAATTAGGTCACATGACCAGAGCAAGACAACAGAACTATGAAATGTATTTTTTTTTACACATTAGTTTTTATTTACACATTAGTGCAATTGTTTCCAATGCCATTTTGTTTGGCTTAATAATAGTATTTACTGGTATATACTGGTATTTACTGGTATAGTGTTACGCCACGTGTATGAGGGCGTAACTGAGGAGACCGTTACCGATTGCATGATTTCGAGTGCAGACATTTTGTCACTTCAAGGTTCTGTTCAGTACCGTCAAAATTGTTTTTTGCGTATTAAGCAAAGTCTAAGCAGTCATCTTCCTAATGCCAGTTCTAATAAAGCAGGACTTTATTTTAAACGAGGTTTTAAGTGTAAAACAATCAGGCCACAACCATAGTAGAAAACTGGGTACTGTGAATCCATATAACCTATGTTTAATTAAACTACGATGTACCTGAAGTAGGTGCCTGATATATTTCTGCATGTCTAGGAAATAAGTTCTTAAACTGAATTGAGGGATACATGAGTGTGTAAAAGGTTGGCGCGTTTAAAAAAGATAAGAGTCATACTTTAAGTGCCGTGGCTGAATGCAATACATCAGCATGTAGAGGGTTGGGTAAGGAAGTGAGCCATAAGTTAAGCATGATGAACAATTGACCACGATGTTGACAACCAGCACAATGATGTTATTGATCCCAGGACTTGGCAGATGTATCAGGGATGCACCTGCTGTCAAGAAGAGACACGCAATACACCTTCTGCGCTCAAACACCAACCATGCGTCTCAATACACCTTCTGCGCTCAAACACCAACCGTGCGTCTCAATACACCTTCTGCGCTCAAACACCAACCATGCGTCTCAATACACTTTCTGCACTCAAATACCAACCATGCGTCTCAATACACCTTCTGAACTCAAACACCAACCATGCGTCTCAATACACCTTCTACACTCAAACATCAAACACCAACCATCCGTCTCAATACACCTTCTGCGCTCAAACACCAACCATGCATCTCAATACACCTTCTACACTCAAACATCAAACACCAACCATGCGTCACAAGACACCTTCTACACTCAAACATCAAACAACAACCATGCGTCACAAGACACCTTCTACACTCAAACATCAAACACCAACCATGCGTCACAAGACACCTTCTACACTCAAACATCAAACACCAACCATGCATCTCAAGACACCTTCTACACTCAAACACCAACCATGCATCTCAAGACACCTTCTACACTCAAACACCAACCATCCATCTCAAGTCATTTCCACCTCTCTTTCTTTAACTGTCTCATACTGTCTTTGCCTGCTTCACCCCTCCCCCACCCCGTCTCCATCATCCCTGTCCTTTCTTATGGTCATGGAGGAAGTGCATTTCTTCTAATGTCCTCAGGTCACAGGCTGTGTGTTGAAAATGAAGCAATCCAACCCTTTATATTATATCGCTCTGCTGTTTTAGCAGGGTTTTGCACCGCTTGGTTAAACCTGGTCCAAGGTTACCTTCATAGCCTTTTCCCTCCCTAAGTGTTTTGTGCCATGGATCATGAAAAGAGAAAAAAGGAAGACAGTTTTTTTTTTTGTTGTTTGTTACGAGTTCTGTTTGTCGAACCAGGAAAACACCATCTGGCACATGCTTTCAGTTTGTGAAAAGACCTTTATGGTCATTTGCTCCAGTGTTCTGGTTACACTAATAAATACATATGTTTAGATCAAAGAAAGAGAATGCATATTATTTCAATTCCAATTAATTATAGCGCAAAGCCTGTTTGGTTCACACCTCCATGTCACACTAGTGTTGTGCTGTGTGTTTAATACCCAGAGTCATGAGTGATTTGTATCTGTTCCATGTTTTAACGCAACGGTGAACAAAAGCTGACAGAAAAATGCAACATTGAGAATAGTCCACATGGAAACAAACACACACATTGATCTCAAACACTACCTCACCAGACTGTTATGCTTGAAGTCATTTTGGAGGTTTTCTTGTAATAACTTTACCTTCCTCAAGAAACCAATTTTCTCTGACTTATTAATTCTATTTACTGGGAAATACTACATCGAATAAATGAAGTATTATTGGTGGCAGTGCTTGCTTTACTCTCAATGGAATCTACTTTGTTGGTTAGTCGAAGCACATTTTCTGCTTGGAAATAAAAAATGAAAAAAAACACCTGACAATAGATTTTTGCGAATTCTTTATTTTGTTGTGGCCCCAAAAAATAAACCCTTGGTTGTGTACCACAGAACGCTGAGGCAGAGACGACAGGATTTTAGGGCTTTGAGTACCAAGTCCCTTTAAGGTCCTTTCAGTACTTCGAGAGTTTGTTTTTAAACATTAAGCATAGCCTGAATAACCCTTTTTCTTTTGTGAGTTTAAAGATTGCAGGTGCTTTTTTGAAAAAAACAACTGTACGACTTTCAAATAGTAAGAATCTGCCCTCGACAAGACACTTGTATTCAAGATCCTTTAAGAAACTTTTGCAATTTTTTTTTTGGTTTTTGCTCCAATGAATAAGGACATATTTTTGGATCAAAGACAGAAAGCATATGATTTCAGTTCACATAAATTATAATGGAAAGGCTGTCTAGTTCACATCTCTGTGTCAGACAATGGCATTTAATCTGTATGTTAGTGCCCAGAGATCAAGAGACTAATTTGTATGTGCCATTCTTGAAACGCAGCAGTAAACACAAAAGAGGAGACATACGAGCTGCTGAGCGTGAGTTTGCGTGATCTATTGAAACAAAGGCACACATTGATCTCAGTGCGCCTCAGCAGTCTGCTGGGCTTGATGTAATTTATAGGGTTTCTTGTAATAACTTTACTTTCCTCTTCGTATGCATGAAGAATGACGAACTGGCGTTGTGTAACCAAACCAATAATTCACCAGCCAGCTCGGGCTCCTCTGAACCAGGCTATCCGAGGGTTGACAAATTAAAAAATATGACAAGTTTCTAGACACCACAGCATGGACAGGGCACGCAAACCTGATACGTCTCTCATAACGGATGGAGTCAAAGTGGGATATTCTGGAGGCAACCTCAAGGTGCACAGTCTTTGTAAACATAAATGGATTTCATCCAGCCCCCCAGTATGCTTAAATAAATCTTCATTTGGTATGTTTTATTCTCCCACCTATTGCTCTCTTCATTTGGTATGTGTTACACACTCTTCCCTCTCTGTTACTTTATCTAGCCCCCCACCCCCTTCTCTCCCTCTGACATGCATCACATGTTCAGGGAGAGCAATCAGGGATATTAAATGTAAGAGCTGTACACCTCTCGTTTCTCCCTTTCTAATTACATGCACTGAGGAGCTCAGGCCGGGAGGAAAGCTTGCCTTAAGCCACGACACCCCAGAGGTTACTCCCTGCCTCACTCCTCTCCTATCCACCTCCCCTCTCTGCTCCTTTCATTCCTTCCATACCCGCCAGCTTTCTCGCCTTTATTGCGACATATTAATATCATTAAATTAATTAGTAGGTGGTGCGTTTGGAGATTTAAGGGATAATGAAGTGTTAAGCTTATAGCCTGGATGTCTTAACTTCTCTCGCTCTCTGGGGAGTTACATGTAACCTCTCCTCTTTTTTTGCTGAAAAGGTAGTTGTTTAAAGTCTGTTTGTGCACAACACTCTGAAAATGTATCATGTTCTTAACACATTCCTTACCTCTCAGAGAAAACATCAAGGGAATCATAACAAGCTCTAGGTAACTCTTAGTGTTTTAGGAGGACGAAGCATCTAAATATAGGTTCGTCCTGTCGGGAAGAGACATGGTCTTTCATATGGAGCACTTTGTCTTTTGTTGTTATGGTGGTTTTATTCTCTATGGAGGCCCAGTGACTCTCTCAGGTGTAACAGTCCTGGTGTTCTTCCTCACCTCCAGACTAAATCTCCAACAAAAATCACAATTGTTCGGAGCACCTCAAGGGATGTGTACGTGTGAACACTGGGAGTGAGGTGGATCTAAGATTCAGGGGGAGAATAAGTAGGGGGAATCTATTTAAAGTAACACCTGGGAATACTAGCTATGCTTACACTCTTCTTAACCCTTTTGGGTTGCCTTCACACACACCTCCAACCCAGCTTTGGCTTGTGCTGAGCAGGAACATCATATGTAGGAAGAGTCCTTTCACTCTGGAGCAAGTCAGTGGTCTGCAGGTGTGTGTATTATTTGAAGCTCTTAGTACTGAAATACCACAGTTTGCACATAAATATTTCTCATTGCAGTGAAGGTGTTGTGGTTGTGAATATAATATTTTCCCCAAGGAACGATTTGTTTAAAAAAAAAAAAAAAAACCCTCAAAGTTAAACGATGTTTTTACAGGTTTATACAAAGTTCAAGGGCATTCTTCTGTGGATTCTTACTTGTTTAAGATTAGCTCGTCAGATGAAATCGGCTTCGTATCAGAGTCCTGTACACAAAAGCGCATGCACACACACAAACAAATAAACAGATGGCCACATTTCCCATTAAACAGACATCAGATAATCTTCCCAGCTTGACCATGAAGCAATCATATGGGACTCTCTCAAATGAAGCCATCGTGCAAAGTTTGCATAGCACGGGGAGTTTTATACATTTCCATCAGACAAAATGAATTCCCCTGTCTTTATACTTGTGCATGTGTGTTTTCGTCTCTCTGTGTGTGTGTGTGTGTGTGTGTGTGTGTGTGTGTGTGTGTGGCTCTGTTCCATAACTACCACTAGTCTTCCATGTAGTGATGTTTAACCATTCACCACACAGACAAGCACAGCACATACATGATCAGCACCAAACATCTCTGTTGTTCGTACCCCTCGCCCTCCACTCCTGTGAGCTGGTACTGGGCACAATATTCCACTGCATCCGTTTCTTACTGTGCTCTGCGATGGAAATAATTCTCCCTTGATTGGATTCATTTCCGAGGCTTTACGTGGTCAATCGCTGCCTCTGAGTGAGAAGACAACCAGGCGGCGCTGCATAATTTTCTAACCCAGGAATCAGTCAGTGGGGGATTCGAAATCCACCATTTGTTATGGGAAAATGATGATCTCTGGGGCAGCGTGGAAGAAGCCTGGGGAGGGTAGGTAATGGAGGAAGCCTAACCAGAGCTCGTTAGCTGGGCAGACAGAGATCATCAGCAGCCTACCGATACAGTGTAATAGTGAGAAGGATATTTCTAATACACGTATGGGCATGTTCATTACTATGACTCCCAATAAATAGTTCCCTGATGTAGTGGTTGATATTGCAGGTTTGGCAGTAAAAAAGTGGAGGAACATGCAAAGAATATGTGCACAACGATTGTTACTAAAGAATGAAAATGGAGTGATGTTTTTTTTTTTTTAATACGCAATTGCTGTCTCTATGGTAACAAGCTGGCCATTAGTCCACTCTAAAGTGCATACAGGTAATAGCTACCCCCTGACCTTGCAGTGAAAAATCAATTTTGTATATTTGTATGTTTTTTAATCTGCTTATTTGTCTTCTTGCATCAGATGGGTGCCTTCATGCTTATTTTTCCCCTATATTTGTTTGGGTCAGAATCATCGGTCGGTGGATTGGACGAGCCGAGATCACATGGTTTATGGTGGGTTCATGCTAAGTCATAAAGAAATAATGGATAATGGCAATGAAAAATTAATAGCTATGTGTGTTAGTGACTAAGAATTTAATTGCTTTTAAAGCACTTGCTGCAGTTTAGTTTTTTTATGGATATATTTGAAATATTGGACTGTATATACACCATCTGCAAAAAAGAATCTTCAATCTTTACTTGAATACATTGAGTAAATATTATTCACTTCAATAAATCTTTTTTCATTTAAGAGCTCTAGGTACAAACATTAGACTTGGTGATTTCAATAAAGTTATTAGCAAACCATTGTTAATAATTTCCCCCTTTTTTGGTATATACCTCACTCTTGGCCTTAGATACCATCCATGGTTACTGATAGTGTCTCTGCACTAACACCAGTCATAACATTATTGTACGGCATATAAATCTTCCTCCAGTAAATGTCACTAACTAGCAACCTCATATAGAGCATACTTCTTAAAATACTTTACAGGCATTAAGTTCAAATAACATTTGTATATTAATCATCCTACCAAGCTATTCACTCGGTGACCTCAAGCAGAGCTGGGAACCTGCCAACCTCAGAATTGAACGCATTTCACAGCTGAATGCTTTTATGGTCTCGATTCGGCATCTCCTTTAGATATGATGTGAAGCTATGAGAACATGTGGATCTTTAATCTCTTGCGCGAATGAGAAGCGCGAGAGTCAAACAGAACGGGACAGACGAAGCGCGGCGGGGGAGGAGTCAGACAGACGAGGCGCGGTGGGGAAGAGTCGCGGTGGTGCGTTTCTGCTCTAGAACCGCTGCGTGATCCAGCCGACGGTGTGCACTCAGCAGCCAAGCACTCGGGACGTTTCCAAACTGATTTAAAATCTTCTTTAAAGAGGTCTGATTTGGTTTTGTGTATGTGCTTTGCGCTCTATAAAAGTCTAGATAGACTGACAGCAAGATTAATTTTTTAAAAAAACAAACAGCATTAATTACAGTTACTGAGTTTGAATGTACTCGGTGAGTGTTAATCGAAGCTCAGTGTATTTAAGTTTCTTCTCTTGCTTTGCCCCTAAGTGACCTTTTCTGGGGCGTTAAGAGCCTAAAGCATTTGTAGTTATATTTTTACCATGACTTGCTGAAAGGTGAAAATGTATATTTTAAAGAAGTTAAACCACATACTGGAACCATTTTTTTTTTTAATTATTCAAGCTTGAAATGTATTTATTAATCTAAGAGGTTCTCTTTTGATGCCTGTATTTTCCAGCTTTCCCATTCTGTACCATAGGCATTACACTTGCAGCACAATGGTTCATGGCATTAACACATACCTGACATTAGTTATAGTCTCCTTAATCCTGGAACTAACAGTCTCCTTAATCCTGACATTAAAAACCCTTAATCCTAGCACTAATAAACAGATGTCCCTAAATCTGACATTAACACACTACTTAATCCTGGCACTAACAAACAAACTCCTTAATACTACCACTAACAGATTCCTTAATCTTATCAAAACAGACTCCTTAATCCTGACACTTAGAGAGTCATTAATCTTAACACAAACAGACTCCTTAATCCTGACACTTAGAGAGTCATTAATCTTAACACAAACAGCCTCCTTAATCCTGGCACTAACTAACACGCTCTTTAATCCTGACTCTAACTCTGAAATTTTGCATTAACAGACTCATTAATCCTGGCACTAACTAACACAATACTTAGGGCTGGGTAATCCTTAATTCCACTTTGTCCTGGACTAAAAAATTATACTGGAAGGTGAATTTCCACTGTCCACTCTTAATCTGGATCTAGGCTCAATGTCTGCTCCTCTTACAATTCTCAAATGCTGGCAGCTGCAATACAGACCAGGCTACTCATTTGGTTCACCTTTCCATAAAGGTCAAATCTAACTGGGACTTATACTAATGCACTTTTTTGGGTTTTCGTTCACATTGTGGGAACTCTTTTAGGGAGATGACAGGGCTGGGGCTCTTAAAGGCTGGCTGCACCAGTTTTAGTAGCATTTCTTGTGGGGGGTTTGGGGTCTGAAATACAGAGCAGATATAAGTTCTCAAGCTGTGCTACTAGGTCTGAAACTGCCAATATGGCAGAGGGAAACCATATGAAAATGAAACAGAGGAAATGCCACCAGCCATTAAAAAGTACCTTCAGCAATCCTGGCCTGTTGAAAAGGACCTTGCCTGACATATTTGTTCAAAGTGATTCATCCATTCAGAGTGATTCATCCATTCAGAATGATTCATCCGTTCGATGTGATTCCAACTGGATTTGATTCATCCAGTTTCATGATTTCACAGGGGTAGAAATGAATAATGTTCATTTAAGCACTGACACTGTTTTGACATCAACTATGTCGACAACAAAATGATACAAATTGCATCATTAATTAAAATAGTTGAAATATTAGTGTATTATGTCTGGTAAGTTTCTGAAATTCATTGCGCAAGTCATTCTTGGTGAGATATATTTCACTGGTGGTGTTCATACCTAAGAATGCATATCAAAGGAGTTAATCATGTTGAAGTACTGCAATCAGAGTCACAATGCATTTGTCACTTAACAAAAAAAAACAAAAAAAAAAGTGAAAGGAAAGAAGAATTGTTCCAGCTGCAGAATCTTGCTGTTCATAAGAGCAACATCTGCTTAGACCCTATTCCTCTTAACACAGTATTTACTCTGAGCCACCATTCTACTGGTTATTAATTACTCTTCGCTGTTAACCACAGAATGCCCTGTGGCGCAGACAATGTGAAGCACACCCAAGCACACACCAGTACGTTACTAAGGCTTTGTTCACTCATGAAGAAAAAAAGATAGAGATTCCTGTCATCAAATCTTTTCCATTTCAGCGGTCATTGGAAGGCAGAACAAAATAACAATAATAACACACTGGAGATAAGATTCTGAAAACATGAACTGAGATCTGAACACATGGATAGTGAATCCTAAGACACTGAATGATGGTAAATAGTCATTTTCAAAAATAAAAAGGGGAGAAACCATGAATGTTTCTGAAAACCTCATCACAGGCCTATTCAGTGTTTAAAGATGAAAGTTAATTGCAAATTAAAGATATTGTTAAGCAGTGCTTAGCTCTGACTGTACCTCTCCATGTTCTAAACCCTTTATGTCAATATAAACTAATGTAATCAGGTTTGCATGGTATTGATTTACAAAGTGAAATGCCAAAGTGAAGATGAGACTTGGGAGTAAGAGACAGTGAGAGGCAGGAACAGACCCAGGGAAGTCCAGGGGAGAGATCTGTTCTATTATAAGTCCCAGTGGTGTTTTAACCACTTCAATTATATGGAAACACTTGAATGACCAGTTCAGTCAGTGAGCTCCATCACCACAGGCCTGCTGAGGGCCAAGTCAAGATGCATGAAGGAGAGCACGCACCAGCATCCCACACCACACACACTAAGCTTACACATACACATACACACACATTAACCATACATATGCATGCATATTCATCTACTAAGCACATACACTCACCATACACTCACACACACTATCCATACACATATTTACAGCTAACCAAGCACACACACTCACGCACCCCACACCAACCATACACACACACACACACACACACAAAGCCCATGCATACACAGTGTGATGTACACACACACACACCTTGCTCATTAGAGATCTGGAACCATACGTTTGTAAATCTACTTTGTGATGTGTTGTAAAAAGTGCTACATAAATAAAAATTTGACTTTGTCTTTGACAAACACCATAAATAAAAATTTGACTTTGTCTTTGACAAACACCAGCCACACACATGCGCTTGTACACACGCACAAACACACTGACCATACACACATCATACCTCTCTCTCTCTCTCTCTCTCTCTTACACACACACACACACACATTCTCACTTTCCTTATTATTTCAAGCATTGTCCCCTCTGCCTGGTCTCCTTTGCTTCTCTCGTGATACAGCAGTGCAGTTGGACAATTCTGGGGTAGCTGATGGGGAACAGTAGGGGATGCTGGTGGCTCACAGAGTCAGGAGCAGAAAACCAAGTCTGCCTGTTTAGTTCTTTAATCCAATTTGTAGGAGAGAAAGGTTTTCCCCTCAGAAGGAGAGGGATGCAGGCTTTCTTGGCTCCTCATGGAGCTTCTCCATGAGGATTACAAGAACAATGATAGTTGAAGCATGTCTTGAGCATCTTAAGGGGCAGCCTCACCTTGAAAATGATCCTGAACAATATAAAAATTGTTCATGATAAAGATAGCTGTGCTCTGCTCTTAAGATGGCTGAAATTCCTTACCTTTCAGTAGCCTTTGGCGACAGCTTGCTAATCAGAACTGGATTTTAGGAAGCACCCAGGAGGGTGAACTTCGAAAGGTATTAGGACACACACACATACACACATGCACACACCTGTAATGCCTGTAACATTCGTTAAAGCACATCTGCAGTATTTATGATAATAGACAGGTTTTTTTATGCATTCATTTTCTATTAGGTCTAATATCACATTTCCATAATGCTTATCTCACTGCACAAAAGCACCTGTATAACTAGCAGTGAAGTACATCAGAGCTAACCTATATGTACCATGTGTGTAAATTTCAAAAGAAATCATCGTAACTGGTGATGCAAGTAGTTTTAGAACTGCATTTGGTATGAAATGTTTAATTCATGTAACATACACAATACAGCACCTCAAAGGATCAACCAGAGGTCCTTTTACAAGTGTGCATGGTGTGAAGGTAATTTATGGTAATGTGTGTAAGAACATGATACTGACGAGATTAGACTAATTATGCTTGCATGCTTTGGGAAAGAACATGGCACCCACGTTGCCTAGAAAATTGAGAATCATGAAAATTATTCTTTTCCCACTGTCTAATGAAGGGACTATTACACACTTTTGTGTTTGAAATATAACATGTAGGGCTAAAGGAACACAAAAATATGATTAATTCAATCCTTAATTAAATAACACTGGCAATATGTGAGTCAGCCCAGTGTTGATTGGATCTAAATTAATGCTTGTTTTGGACAATTTCATCTTTGACCGAATCTCACTTCAAGTTGTTCCAGATGAGCCGTAGATAGATCAACAAAAAAGAAAACTCCCTCTTTCTCTCTCTCACTCACTTTTTTCGTGTTCATTATCTGAGAAAAAGTATGTAATGAAACTCTCATTCCAAAATGTCATAACCGAAGCTCTTGTTTCAAATGTCATAACCTAAGAAATTAGCGATATACGCAGTTCAGCGTTATTATACAAAGCCTGTCGTGTCCTGCCAGCAACACTGTGAGACCCCTAATCTCTCTCAAGGTGGTCCATTCCTGATGATGATATTAAAGTTAATATCCTACTTGAGACCTGAAATTTACACCAAGTATATGATTACCGAGTTACATTTCCTTTTAATGCCAACATATAATCTCATCACTACTGAATGTATTTGGCCTTCTTTGTGTTCCTTTCTGGGATTTTAATTGAAAATCTAGTCACAAGCAAATGTGTTTAATGAAGAAGTTCATTCACAGAGCGAGATACATTAAATACTAGTAATTTTGTGGGGGGGGGGGGGGGGGGGGGGGGGGGGGGGGGGGGGGGGGGGGGGGGGGGGGGGGGGGGGGGGGGGGG